>JAPMOQ010020853.1:360334-380473 GCA_026543055.1 Argiope trifasciata | reverse complement strand
TATATATATATATATATATATATTCGTCATAAAATTCATTATCATTGTGTTGATAACACAATGATAATGAAAAGGCCAGTAACAGCCGCTGGAAATGAACACTTTTGTATTTTGACTATGCTACATGGCTGCGAATCCTGAGGTCAATCCACCAGTGTCAAGACAAGTTAATAAAATGAACTAAACAAATCTAATTCAGGTTGTTTTAGGTTTTTGTACTTCTTTAAAGAAAATCAAAAGTCTAAATTTTGTTCCTTTTTTTTTTTTTTTTGGTTCTCAAATTATGTCCGTTTGATATAATGTGTTGTATAATGAGCTCAAAAAGTCTCCTGATTTTTCTAAATGCATTTTGGCTGACTGTGAAAGGATTCCCGTCATTAATTTTCCCGTCTTTGGCCTTAATTATTCACATTGTCTCTTTCTTTAGAGACAATCATTGATCCTAACGTAAAAAAATTAATACCGAACAACATCTATAAACTCACACAAATTATATTGGACTCTTTTATCCGACACTTTCAGATAACTTATATTCCTTACTGTTTATAATCTTAGTTTAAATTTTAAACCACCTCCAGGATCTCAATAAAACAACGTAAATAGAACTTCTGTTGAGAATGTAATGAATTATTGGTACTGATTGGCATTTTCTCTAAAGCGAGCCGAAATGAAAAATTTCTCAACTTCCCCTTATTGAGGTTATACGGTTCATGTTATCATCCAAGTGTATTGAATTCAACCATCTATATTTAAATTTTATTTCACATTGGCAACAGTTTATTCTTTATTCGATTTGAGATCTTGTACTTTAGAATATTGAATAGTAACATAAAAAGTTTCAATATAATTCAAAGAATTGTGAGATGGCCTGACATTTTAAATACGGACATAATTTCTTGCATTTTCATTTTCGAGTTGAATAATGCTTCTGTATCAGATCTTTTTTTTCTGTAGTGAAACGATCACATCGGTATATGTATTAAATTTCCCTAGAAATTTTGAGGAAACATCCGAAATGTCATAAATGACATTACATAAATACTAAGCGTAATAAAAGGAGATCACTATTTTAAAATATGATTCATGTCTTCCGGTATCTTCGTTTCAATACGTTTCGAATTTTTGCTTTTAAGGGAAATTAATTTTTTCGTTCTTGATCATAACCTTCCGGCACTGATTGTTTCCAGACAAAAAAAATAGCGCTTTTTTTATGAATGATTATTTTTCTGTTGCATTTAAAGTGATATTTTAATCAAAATTTGTAATAAAAATTTTAAGTTTTGCATAAATCCGAATCTCGAAGGGCCACGTTTGATTTTCTGTTTATTTTAGACATTTAAAAAATTCTTTCGCATAAGAATTAAAACAGTGAATTTTTTAGTTTTAGTTTTGAAAAATATTTAAAATTTAAAACATTCCTAAGATTACATAGACATTTGGGGATGTGGTAGGCTGGTTAGTAGAGTCTCGTAACCGAAAGGTAACATGTTCTGTCCTCGTCTCAGCCAAAGGCCGCCGTGTTGGCTTATGGCAGTTGGGACATGTTAAATAGGTCGTGACTACAAAGTTCTCAGAGTTCCCATAACAAAGAATACCTCTGAGGGTACTGAATAAGGGATGAGGCGGCCCCTGGTTTGGATCTAAATTCTGTTTTGCCGATGGATGAATGCATGTACGAATGAGTTCGACTGCCCCTTAAAAAGGGTTGTGTCATGTGTGTTCGAGCAAAGTCGTACTTTCACCTTAACGGTGCTCGCTAACTAAGTGGAATTAGATCCACCACCACATAAACATTTAAATTGCGTTTAAGAATACTTAAAAATTATAATATTCTTAAGAATAACCAAAACTTTACATGCTAAAAAATCAAAACTCTTTGCTACAAACACGATATCAGTAAAAACAAATAAACGCATCATTGTTCTTTAACTTACACATTTTTAAAATTATTTCGTTTTCCGTATTATTTAAAATTATCGTTTCAATATTTGTGTCATAAAATTTTGAGATAAAAATTTGAAATTATTAATACTGTTTTCTATCGAATTTTTTTTTGCGCTGTTTTTAAATTCGATTGAATTAAAACAAAAGGATATCAGGGACAAAATTAAATATTTGTTCCTCTTTTTTATATTCAGATTGCATTCATTTGATATCAAGATTAGTTTTTCTCTTTTATAAATACTTCACTTTTAAATTTAGAAGTGAGCTCTGTGTTTTGCATATTTTTGATCTATCATATCTCCTTGCATCGTGAATGTCAGTAAGTGAGATATCAGTTCAGGATTTAACCTTCATTACTGAAAGTTACGAGGTCTGGTTCATACAGTGAGTCTGTTACAATAAGGGAAGTTCTCACATCTTTTGTTACGCAGATAATTTCCAATCCCTCCAAATTTGAATCTTAATTTTTAAAATCGTGATTTAAGATTCCAATCATATTTTATGAGAATCTTGCTATTTTTTAAAATTATTTTAGAAGCCAAATACTGAAATAGGAGGAATGAAAATCTCAAAGAATGCGATTTTGACTTGAAACATTCAGAATAGTTTTATTGTAATATTAAATGGAATATTAAAATGAAAAATATATAAATATGTGAAAATAAAAATATGTGAAATATTAAATTTCTGATTATTTTGACATTGAATCTTAAGAGAAACCCTGATATCCTTATATTGTAAGAAAATTATAAAATGCGCCACCAAATTTTAAATTATTTTATGAAAGTAGAATTCAGATATACTCATATTTCTTAAAGTACTCATTATTCATTTATTTTTCTACTTATTGCGAAAATTTATAGAAATGCGTCTTCCATAGAGCAGTCATTTGCTCCTGAACTCTTAAAAGAACAGATCTAATATTACAGACTTTCCTTCAGCATTTTAACTTATATTTAGAACATGATAGTTTTCTAAGATAATTCGTTATTTGAATAATAAAGGAACCTAAAAAATTCAGATGAAAGCTCAAGCTTTAATTCGGGTTGAAATAATGACAATCAATCATTTATTTTTTCCAAATAATTACAAACAGATCTTGGTAAAATAAAGATTCATTTTCATGCTTGATTTGGAATGGTTTGCAATCGTAGATGTAAAACTATGATTTTAGAAAGGAGTTAAAGATTTATTTTAGATAATATCGCCACCCTTAAGCCTGAAAATCGGATGTTTTTAATTCATATTTCCAAATTAAAGTGAAATATATACAAAATAACTGCCCCCGTTTTTGGAACTGTTGATTCTCTTGTATTTGCTCTTAAAAAGGTATTTTTGAAATATCTTTTAAGGTTTCGAAAATAGAAAATAAAGGGCATGGGTGTATGTATAGAGTTCAATATATTCATTTGGACAATGCATGTGTTATGCTCGGTTTTGAAAGTAATCACAATGTATGAATTTAAATCAGCTATTTTTTTTTAACTTTTGAGGCTAGATATTACTGCTTTATTCATAGACGATTTATTTTGGGAAAAAAAGGATGAAATTGCTAAAATTTTCAAATACTACTTAACTTAATAGTACTAAAAATTTAACTCTCAAACTTCGGTGATTTTGCAAATTAATCAGAGACAGATTTTAAAACAAAAAAATTCTTTAAAAATGAAAAGTTATGTTATGGTAAACTATTATATTTAACAACCACGATAATGTAATAATGTAATCATCAAAAAATCTTTAAAATAGATTACCTTATTCAATCACCAATGAAACTATGCTTGTTGTAAATGAATTATTCTTATCTAAGTTAAACGGAGTAATTCATTTTGGACTACAAAGTGTTACCAAAAATGCCTAATTTTTATTATTTAAGTCTTTTTTTATTTTACATTTATTAGTGTCGAAAAAACTTATTCATTAAAGATAAATTAAAGGATCCTTAATTCTAATTTCATTAATTACTTAACTATGGTGATTATTTTGATTTGCGCTTGAAATTATCATAGTTTTAAATTTATAATCTAAAAGTAAAACATTCGCAGAACGCTGTAACTGAATGCTAAAAAACAGCAATCCACGAATATTTAAATATTTGAATTATTATCATTATTACTGAATATTAATTTTATGAATAATTGATAATATGAAAAAAGATTCCAATATCTATTTATAAAGTCATTATGAAGACTATATGTGTCTTCTAATTATAAAATAAAGAATATAAGTAAGGAGTTTAATCGTTTTTTTTTTCTATTTCCTTTAATGATTAATGTAGCAAATACTGATTGTTTTTAGATACATTAGATTTTCTGTTGTTCGCCATTTACTTTTACTAATACTGTAAATATTTGAAATGTACATCAATCATAATAAACTACATATCATTAAATTAAAGTAACGTTTTATGAAATTAATTAATTAAATATTTTCTGAGTTAAAAAAAAAAGACTTTTAACTGGAAGTTAGTTATTTAAAGCACACCAAAGCCGTCTCAAACAAAAATGAAATGAACAGTATTAAAAATAAATATTAAGCTTAAATTTCCGAAAAGAGAATAAAGTGAAGCAAAAAAATGAAGGAAATGGTGAATTCAACATAAATACTTTATCAAGGTTCACTTTCAAGCAGGGATTCAAATTATAGATTCTTACTGTGAATGTTCTGACTTTAGTCCAAGTATTGACTCTTAGTGACCCCGAAATCCCAATAAGTTGAGATCCTGTGGAGGCAAGAATAAATATATACAAAGCAATGACAGCATTCATTTAGTAAACAAATTATTTCAAAATTCAAATCCAAGTAAATTCAAACGAAATCCAATCACAGCAAAATACTTAACATAATACTAAAAAAATGCTATAAGAAATTGGGCAAGAGAAAAGCATTAAACTACAAAACATCAATGCGATTGAAGTCAATAATAAAGGCAAAGAAAAACATACCGGTTGAATGCAAATAAAAATATGTAAATCTCCAAAGAGGATTAGTATGGCACTATATGGAAAAACCCTAAACTAATTTCCGCAGACAGTTATACTTATCTAAAATGAACTATCCGGCGTTGAACTCAATAAAGACCCACAACGTTTGTTCAAAGCGCTTCGACATCATAGGAAATCAATGGAGGGATCGCATCGTCCTTTATTAAGTTGAAATTAAAACCGAACAGAATAAGCAAGAAACCATATTTCCAATTTTGACAATATTAGAATGTAGATAAATCCTTATCAAAACTTCTACATTAGAATAGTTTTTTGGAAAATCATTAAAAACTAAATTTTTAATAAGATAGTTTGTTGCCTCAGTAGAAGAACTTTTTTTATTTCTGTTAAGTTTTGAGAAAAACATTTTTTTTAATTTTTGAGTTTAATTTTTTTAATTTTTTGCGGCAATCACATAAGGTTGAATTCACAAAGTCCTTCATTTTTCATTCCATTATGTTATCCTTTTGGCATTTTATACTCATTATTTATTTCTAATGTGATCCATCTGAAATCTTATTTGTTCACCTAAATTTCTTTGGAAATTAGAGAAGAACCTTTTCAAAAAAATCTAGTGCGTTTTTATGAATAAGGAAGAATGGGGAACGAAGTTTTGTCCATACTTTTATTTCCTTCTTTTCTTCTAAATTTTCCAACTAAAAATGACAAATGACTATAATCTTGAATAATGAAACAAAACTTTTGGAGCTTTGAAAGTACTATTTGATCACCATTCCAGAACACCATGAACATGGTGTTCTGAAATAGTGATCAAATAGTACTTTCATTAATAAATTTCATGGAAATATGTAGCATATTCTTAATAATTAATATAAGCACTGGTAGAAATTAAATCATTGTAGATAGTGAGGCTTTGAAGTAAAGAAAAAACTATTATTCCGGGAATCAATGAATGTAATAAGTTTAAAACTAAATCAAACAAAGTGTTATATTTACAATTTTTTACACTGTAACATTTACGATTTTACAGTTTTTAAAAATATTTTTAAATAATAAATTTAATCTTTCTAAATGATTTAGTAAGGTTTTTCAGGTTTTTTTAAAAATAATTTAAAGATATCTGGAATTTTGACGTCATATTATTCAATTTATAAAGGAGGCTTTCATTTGTGGATTATATTCCTACATATAACATTTCGAAAAAACTAAATAGCACAAACGTTAACTTTAAGAATCTTCATAGGGAATATGTATAAAGTTATGGTGAGGATAAAATCTTTTGTCTCCGTACAGCAAGAGTTTGAAGGAATGTGCGAGTCGGTAATAATTCAAGTTTCAAGTGAATCATATTTTAATTATTCTTGTGACTCATTAGTACCTCTTCTTCAAACCAAGTAATTGAAGAGTTTGTGATTTTCTTTGGTCATGTTGCCTGGGAGAAATTTTAAGTTTTTCTTTAATTACTAAATTTTTCCTTATCTATTACATTAAACGTCCTCCCTCTGGTGTGGTGTGGTGGGGAGAGGTGGGTGCCAGTTCAGGTGTCGTCCTCGTCATCTGACCGTGGTTTAAAATGACGAGGTCCGTCCCAAAATAGCCCTCGTGTTGCTTTAAAACGGGACGTTAATATAACTGAAACTAAAAAAATCCTTATCCATTACATGGGTCTTTAGGAAAACAGAAACTACTGAAAGAAATATTAATGGAAGCGTATTAGCTTCTATTTAAAGCAGAACTCTTTAGTAGAAAAAACCAACTATAGAAAATAGTGCAAAGGCAAATTTCAACTGAAAGGACAGAAATTATTTCAAAAAATAGTATGTCTCATAGCTATAGATAAATTTAATCTTTCTAAATATATCAAGAAAAAGGGTAAAACAATGTTTCATTAAATTCGTTGTATCAGATAGTAAGTTGATTTATCCTACTTAGTGAAATCAGAGCCTTATCAAGTGAATTCACGAAAACTTTAAAGGAATCGATTCGATATTTAACGAAGTCAGTATCTTAATACACATCATCTTCACACAGTTGAAGGTAATGCCTTCTAAACTTCCTTAATGAAGACAAGCATATTCAATATAATTTCGACAAACTGTTGTTTAGAAAAGATGCATTTACTGATCGCCATACTGTTGTGCTGTGATATATAGAATAAATATAGATAATCATACATTAATTTGTACTTTTGTGAATATTTTACAGTTACGAATTGCTGTATAATTTCTTTAAAATGCAAATTTATGAGAAATAAAGTTTGAATCAAGAGCCTTGTAAAAACCTTTTGTTTAAACGAATTTGGTTTCAAACTTTAAAGCTAGCTCTTTACAAGAACAAAGCTAATAAGGGCTATTTATTCCTTTTTCTTCATGAATTTCATCTCAAGCATGACACGAGTATTAAAGAAAACTGTCGGATTATCAATGGGTTGTCGAAAAACGTTTCTTTTATCCAAAGAACTTATGCCATTCAGCTATCTTCTTTCTTACTTAAAAATTTTGATGCATTATTTCAATTCAACTTGATATATGTTAAAGGAATAAAACGGCAGTCCGTAATCTAAAGATTCATTGCAAGTTGCCTGATTTTCAACTCATTTTATATACAAGTTTTATGTAACAACATTTTTATTAATCTACTTCTATTAAGCGAAAGAAATATTAATTTTAATTTGATTAATTAATGATTAGCATAATGTGACTTAAACAGCCTTTTATTTAAAAAGATGTCTATTTGGTTAAACACTTTTACCTCGCCAACAAAATAATAACAATAGACATCATGCGTTGTAATATTTCACCCATGTGAAATATTACAACGCATGATGTCTAATAATGTCTTATAATAATGATGATGCATAATATAATACGATATAATACAATAATGATGTCTTATAATATAATGCTTGCCTAAAATTACTATTTTAAAATAATGCAAATCTAGTCACCTTTGGTGACCAGCTAATTCAACAGGATTAATGTTCTTTAAAATTTTCTATTAAATATTTATATATCAATATCTCTTTACAACTTCTTCAGCTAAATATTTCAAAGCATCAAATTTCGATAGCCACATAATTCATATTATTATAGAAGCCTTTCGATGTTCCGTACAATGTACTAGAATTCTCTCTCAGCTACCGTTTCAATTTGAAACGGAAGGTATTCAACTTCAATAATATGAAAATTTTTTGTTGAATCGAAGCATTCCTCAGAAATTTTAAAAAATAATTTATGAAATATATCAAATAATTGTTAAGCAAAAACTTCACTGGGTGATTATAAAATTCAATTTTACCTCCAAAGATATTTAAATGCAATAAATAATATTTTTTTTTCAATAAATTAATGCAGTTCTGAAAATAATTACGAAATCAAAATTTACGCATTCCTTCGATGCTATAAATCATATTCACTAAAATTATTTTAACTATCTAAGGTTTAAATCTTCCGCGTTAAGCCTGATCCAGTCATAAAGCTTTTAACGTCATTATTTTCGAGGAATCACCATTTCTTTTCTTTTCATACAAATAGTCACGGAGAAGTTCATGAACTCACATTTTTATAGAAATAGGAATCATATTTTCAGATTTCATTCAATTTTAATTGCTAAAGAATGGAGCTTTTTTAATTTAAAATATTAATATCACATGAACATTTTCATAAATATGGCTCAGATAACAGAAGATCTGTATAAAATTTTAAAATAGTAATTCACTAGAGTATATATTGATTAAAACTGCTCTAAATTATGATTATTTATCTCAGTGAGACATTTAAAAAAACTTTCATACTATGCCAATTATAAAGACTTAGAAATTAGCTGTCTAGCCTTGATTAGAGTGGATATCCAGTACACATTAAACCTTAATGTCTGTCTTAAATAAAAGTGAATCATTGAATTAATCATATAGCTATTTTAAACGTCACATAAATCTTTTTCTTTCATCCATGCTTTTAGAAAATTGTACATTTTATTCTTATACCATTTTATGCTGACGTGCTGAATATTACACTATTATATATTAAATTTTTAGTAAAAGTTAACTTATTTTTTAATTTGAGCTTTTGTCAATATGATGGCAAAGCGGTGATAAAATGAATTTTTTTCCTATCCACGCGAAAGTTGTTTGCGCAGGTTTCAATTTGTGCGAAATAAATTGTACAAAAATATGGCTAACATATATTTTTTAATTCATTAAAAATAGGAAATTAATATATAAACTAAAATATTTGGTATAATCAAAAAGATAATATTTGTCTTTTAATTTGTTTTCGTAAATTTGTTTTTTGTGAGATTTCATTTTTGAAAGTTATCTCAAAAGAACTCCGAGATTTATCTTAATTGTTAATGAACTAAGACTCTAATTAAAAATTCAAAAAATAGATCCCAGATGCACATTCGCGCAAAATGTGCCAAATTTGGTAGTTGTAGGTCAATTCATCTGGACTGTGGAGCTCTAATATCAGCTCACAAATTTAGCTTTATTATAAGTTGAGATATACATTAAGATAAAGATGGCCTTTCGTAATATGGTAAACACTTTTTGCCTCTGATTACATTAAAACCATTATTTTTTTACATTTTTATTTAAAATAATTAGTATATAACATTTGCAAATAAATGTGGACATAACTCTTCAGGGAAAGCATTCCTCAAAAATGTTATTTAAAAATTTTCATTGCAATATTAGAATTCTAGTTTGAATATTATGTCCTTTTGACAGATTTTCGACATTCTTTCCTTATTGTCATCTTTCAATAAATAATTAACTTTCAATAATAAGCGAATAAGGCAAAATTATATAATTTAGAGCTTTTGTGTTCGTTCACTTTTAGAAAAATTTATAAGAAACTTTTAATTGACATAGAGTTAGTGAAATTGCCTTGTCGGCTTTATAAGATCCTTGTTCTTCAATATTATAGGTTGTTTCAAGCTACAGATTAACCCCTTAAATCATTTGTTTACAGGGATATTAATTGCTACCCCTGAATTGCTTTGGCAGCTAAACGTATCACAGCTTTGGATGAAAATTATATCTCATTTATTTCTAAAAATATTTTGAGATGGTTCCAAATATTGCTTTTAAAAAGCAATTGAGTTTCCTGAAATTTTCTATCCTAGAAATTTTTAAAATGTTTAGCTGGTAAGGAGTAATAAATAAGTTGGAAGGTTAAGTGCTATCCCTGGTTCGTAAACACATCAGTTTCAAATGTCCACTGAACTTTTATAACTAGGAGTTTTGTGAACATCAGAATATCTCTACACAAAATTCTTAAGAGACGTGTCCTTGGAATATCCTCAAATTTTTCACATACCTCATGCACAGTCAATTTCATACTACACATGGAATGATTTTTAATTTATGAGATGCATATTCTTGGTATATACTCTATTTTTAAACATTTATCATGAGCAATCAATTATTCATCTCACATGAAGTAAAAAAAATACGTTCTTTGATAAGATGAGTCACAAATTAAATAAATGAAAGGAGTTAATTTACAGTCGTTTCAATCTAGCACTTTTCCAACAGATAGAAAAAATTGCATTGCTTATAAGGAAAAATAATTTTTTTTAGATTACTTGTAACTGATGTAACTGACACCTTCCTACAGTAGAGAACATTTCAGCGTGCAAGCAACCTATATCAATGAGAAATTGCATGCATTCCAACAAAAATTTAACATACTCGTCTATGTTTATAATGCCATTTCAAACATGTAGCATTGTAACACTACTCAACAGTCAATTGTTTCTTCCGATTTCTGAAGAAAAAGTAAGGTATCGTAATTAATCATAAAATGTTTTGTATAACAACATTATTTTACTAATAAGTAATTCAAGATTTCTTACAAAATAATTAAAATATTTTTCATGCAAATATCTAAAGGATAAGAATATTATTAATTTAAAAACAAAACGATATACCAGTCATTTAATTGATTAATGATTGAGCAATATATTTTATAAACTAAATTAATGTCACTTCTTGCCTAAATGAAACTATTAGGTTAAACGCTCATTTAATCGTTATTTACAATGCAAAATAAATAGATGGGGATCCTTTTAATAAGTTTTATATTATTTATAACTCTCAGCGACTAGCTTACCTCACGAAGCGAGGAATTTGTATAAACCAAACTATGCAGTAAACAACAACAAAAAAAAACATTTTGCCCCTTGAAAATAATATCCAAACACTTTTACAAAACAATATTTAAAATTTCTCATATTTATTTTAAAAACGTTTACATTTTATGTTTCTAAAAAAAAAGAAACAAAATGAAAAGAAACAAATTTGAAAGAACCTTTTTCTGAAAGAAATAAACTTGATTTAAAAAAAAAATGAAATATGTTACACAAGAAATAACATAAAATAACTGCTCTTATTTTCCGTTCTTCGAACTTCAAGATTTCTCTTGCACGTTAAATCTGTCAGGTCAAACGTCCTCTCACTGGTGTGGTGTTGAGAGGGGGGGGGGGTGCCAGTTAAGGTGTCGTCCTCGTCATCTGACCATTAATTAAGAGATTAAGAGGTGAAATTAAGAGGTCCGTCCCAAAATAGCCCTAGTGTTGCTTTACAACGGGACGTTAATATAAACAAAAGTGAACTAAACTCAAAATTTCTCAAAGGTCTCTATAAGAATGCAATTTTTGATAAGAAAGATTATTAGAGATCAATTTGCAGATTGTGATCAGAGTTATGTAATGAAAGTAAGAAAATGTAATCGAATAACTGAGGACAAATATTACAGAGTTAAATTAATTTTAACAGAAAAAAATCTACTAAGTTAGTCTGATGTATAATTTTTGTAGAAGAGAAATTTATGTACATGAAATTAAAAGGAATTAACAAATACCATAGAAAGAATCATTAGTGTAATTTTTCATTATTAATACAGTCGCTTTCACTTACATCATTAAAAAGTACATTTTCTGAGAAACAGTATATGCAGAAATTTACTGTTTCCAGAATTAATGAAAATACATACATCCTAAAAGCATGTTATTCATTATACCAAATAATACTACGTAATATAGACATTCCTTTTTGGGAATTTGAAATTGCAAGCTTTCATCTTCTCTTACGTGAAGTGCGATTTTATTATTACTACTTCATCATTTTCACAGTGCATTTTCTAAATTTACAATTCAACGCATTCTGACATTATTTATAAAAGTTTCAGATATAGAGTCACAGTGTTTCGATTTTGAATCTCCTTCTCTACTACTTAAATATTCATACATTTCACTCATTTTTTGTTTTCACTGTAGGCTATATGCCGGCGCTTCATTTCCAGTAGCATTTTTTCTTATTCGTCTTGACGAAGTAGTTTAATTTTTATTTAATAATGCTGAAAGCATTTGAAAACTGCATAAACTAAAAGTAGCTAATTTAGGCAAAAATTTACTGAAGTACTTGCAAATTGAATAAATGTTTTGCAAAGTGGGAAATTCAATTTATACTATTTGAATATTAATAATCATAAAATGTTCCACAGTTCCTAATTACACAGTTATTTCACATACTATCAATTCAAAGCAAGAAGATACTTTTAATGCTTTTCTTAAAATGAAGCAATTCTTACCAATTATTATATCTATGCAGCATTTGGAACATTGTACTATATTTCAGAATCCAATACAAATTCCACATAGATTTATTTAGAGAATTTTTAACTTACATAGAATTCCGTCGAAATCAGACAAGTATAAGATATTAAATTTCAAAATTTTGAGTGTCACGATGAGTTTATTTGAAATCATTTTTCATATATCATTTCATAACATGCAACATACCATAAGAAGAAAAATAATGTACCAAATGTTTTGCAATTAATAATGACACTCTTTTGATGTCAATACTGAACATTTTTTGTTTATACCAGCGGGATAAAATCCTTCACTGAAAATTTAGTTTCCTCATCCTATGGTACAGTGAAGAGAATTGATTTTGCTTAAGGGATAACGTTTTCAAAGACGTTTAACGTTTCAACGCTTCAATCTAAAAAAATTATTTTGAATGTTTATAATAATTCTTTGAGATAATGAACAAGTGTATTCTAAATTATTTAAATCTCTATTAAAAAGTTAAGAACTTTTCATTTTGTATAAATACCTTTTTAATTTTAAATTGAAGTTGAAAGTCATTTGATAATTTCTTTCACCTTTTTTAATGAGCAACTAAAATATTACTACAAAATTACATCAAATGAAAATCAAAATAGAAACACACTGTCTTTTAATTTGTTCTGAGAAATTAAAGGCTGAAAAAAAAAACCACAGTTTATTTTATAGAAATTGTGATCTATATTTGCTCAAACACAAGTAAAAATATTTTTAAAACAATGTCTAGCTGTATGTCTATTTCTTTTCAGAATAAATTTTCTCTTTTTAGATAACGATCTGAAATATATTTTCATTACATAGCAGGTTGCAAAACATTCAGAATATTTCTTTGCGACAAAAATCTTCGTTTCATTAAAATATGGGAAGGTAAAAATTGCAATTAAGTACCATGCTTTATGACAAGCATTTGAATTTCGCTATACTTACAGAAATCGAAATTCTAATATTGTTCTAGAATAAAATGCCCTCCATCAAAGTTTGACCGGATTGTAGAATATCGAATGGAAGGGCATTTCTGCTTTAAAATCGATATGTAAGTACACATCTCTTGCATCCAACCCCCTGCTTTTGTGTAAATCAGGATGGTGGGCAGATTTTTTCAGTAGGTTAGATGCTAAGGTACATAGAAGCTCATACGATGTTCGGTCTGAAATTATCAGGTGGGTTCAAACCCATGCTCAAAAGGGAATAATCTCACGAATGAAAATAAGCACATCTGAACACAAAATTATTCATTACTGTCAATTCCAAGTTACCCATAAACAGGTATAATCTTCTTTACCTGTTCTCTTCGGGTCTATCAGACCCGAAATATAATATAAGGTTATTTTTATCAAACTTCTTGGCATATTTGGTAAATAATATATATACACTGCTAGAAGGATTTATGTTTATTTGCATTTGGAAGGAATATTTTTCAATTTACACCTAATGTATCGTTCGGGTCAATAAGACGTATTGCAAAAAAATTACTCGCGCAGTTTAACCAAGATATGGCTCTTGCGCCAATAAAACTCAATAAACAATAAAAACAGCAAAAAATTACCCATACATGTTCAGATTTCTTTGAAATAATTTAAAATAACAGAATAATAATAATTTTTCTAATTCATCCGTTATCGAAACCTGTTTTATTGGCTTATGTGTTTGATGATATGACAAAAAATAAACATGCAAGGTCAAAAAATACGATTGATTATTTGCTCTTATTACAATATTTTAGTTTCTGATATACTTTCAAAGAGTTGCTCTCGTGATTATGATAGAAAAAAGGTGAAGTGCATAAATTTGAGACACGCTGATATAGCTAAACTAATACAAGCTTCTGACTGCGTAGAAGTATCCGGATATGAAAATCATGCAAGAGATGAAATTGAGAGGGATAGTTCTGACAACGTTTTTGATAACGATATTCAACAAATCAACTGTAATAAAAATATTCAGATCAACAATCAGTGAAATAAAATGGAAGTTGGATAAGCTGTTACATTCTTCTCAATCAATAGTTGTAAATATTATAGAGACTACTCCAAGGATCATAAGATATGCAATGGCAAAGATAACAGACATAAAAAATTCATTTGAGATAGTATTTAATTTTACAATTGAAAACGAAATCAATAACTAATATTGAACTAGAAAACGTTTAAGGAAGAAAGTGGAAACAATATCGAAAATAAAGCTTTTTAACCATATATCGGATTATTACTGTTAACTGGTGTTTATAACTGGCAGAAATAGATTTAGAGTGCTTGAAATTTTTGTCAAAATATTTTGCACCATTTGGAGAGTTATTCGTTATGACTGAAAAAATTATATTTTTTGTCCTTAAAATGTCCCTCGAAATATTTTCCACCGTATCAAGAGTTATTTCTTTTGATAATAAATCCATTCATCAAGAAAGTAGAAATTTGGATAAATTAGCAGTAGTGTGAGTTATCTGGGAGAAGTAGATAGAAATTCTAACAAAAGTATATTTCGAAATAAATTATTACTTTAAAAACAAACTGTCTACATGAAGTCTTCTTATGGAAGAACTGGGTAAAGCACTCATTTTTTAAAGCATTGAAGCAAGGCCACACCTACCAAGAAACGATCACTCAATAAATATAGTGAATAAGGAGAAAATAGAAAACGTGCCATCGGGATCTACTGAGAATATTTCATTGTGTGTAAAACGTGTATGTCCATCAAGCATTGACGGCAAAATTAATATGTTAAGCTGCAATTGTAAGAATCACATTTGCAAATATCATAAAATATAATTGTTCAAATAGTAAAAAAGGGATAAATAGCCTATTTGTTGCCTACGCATTTTGAGGCTTCAACAATATGTTGACTTCACATTTTGAACAATTTATTGCTTTCACATTTTGTGACACCAAAAAGATCAAGCGAAAACAACATCATGTTCTCGCATGAAAAAAAGGGATAAATACCAATTTATTGACTACGCATTTCGTGGTTTCAACAATTTGTTGCCTTCACATTTTGATTCTCTAAAACCCGCAAGTGAAAACAATATCATGTTCACATATGATAATAAAAGTAAGCTTTAATTTCGAATATGTTTCTGTTATTATTTTCTGTTCTGCTTTATATTATTTTAAATTTCAATTCCAAATATTTTTTTTCTTTTTTTTTATAAATGCTTAATATTATCATAACTATTTTTAAGCTTATATCCCTGTTGTTTAAAACCATTTATTAAATGGCACCTGTTAATAACTGTAAGAAATGTTATTTTTCCGAGTCGGGTCATATTGACCCGAACGCTACGTGCGTGAAGTAAATACGACCAGAACTGTAGGGTTGATTAAATGGTTCTCAAAAAAATGAAAAATAAAAAGTTGTGAATAGTAAGAAATTATCTGGAACTTTTTGCCAGTACATGTGCCTTTGCATCTTCATATATTTCACAAGTCCAGCGAATTTTTGATTGTTTTTCGATTGAAATTTTGAGATATTCTCTTTTAAACTGACATCCCATTTTTTATGCAATTACTCCTAGGTTAAAATACAAGAATATCCCTCTCTTTCATCAATTATTTCCTTTTCGTCAGAGGTAGCGTTCAACTTCAATTCATGGCCCAGTGAAAAACTCCGAAAGTAATAGAAATTCTACATAGTTCGAACACAAATGGTTCTGGAAATAAAGCTCCCACCGTCATTCGACTACCATGGATGGAAGATAGACTAGCCCTGATACTATCTTTATAAATTATTCTTTTATTCGATAGGAGGGTGGTAAAGTAGATAACAATAATAGCACTCCTGAAAGATCATATAGAAAGACTTACTATAGTGCGGACAATGGAGGAAATTCTGGATTAGTGATTTATTCATTCACTGAAGTGACTGTGCTGCTTCGGACACACGCAATGATTACTATGATAGAGATTCTTTTCCGTTCGTTTTATATTTCTATTCCCCAAATTTCCTTCTTGAAAGTTAGTCGATTCTTTTTCGAAAGCGATTGGAAATGAAATCTTGTTAGAAAAGTAAATGGCCTTCACTTTTTTGGAAACAGTCTGCAGTCACCTTATGATTTATGACTATGTTTAATCAGAATTTGAATCTTAGACACGTTTTATACAAAATTATTAATTTGAATTTAAGATTAAAATAATAACAAAATATTAATGGACTAAAATATAAAGATGAATTTTTTTCGACATTTATAAACGAGAGATTACAGTTTGAGTATTTTAATAATGATTGTTTATAATAATTTTAATTAAAAGTGCTCAATAACTTAAAGCTTTTCAGTTTTATTAATAAAATAAAAACGGACATAATCTGATTACAACCCAAAGGAAATTCTATTTAATTCTAATTATGAAAATTTTCAAAAGAATATGTATAAGAGTTTTGTTCACCAAAATTTTAAATTCTTCATAATGGAAATTATAATACTCAAATACAAATAATAAGAATTGAAAAACGTTATTAATATATATTAACATGGCATAGCACTTTGATTTCTTTACGCGGTTTTACTTAATATGTTTGATGCTTGTGTAGTGGAAATTTTGTAATTGATATCTCACTCGACTTGACTGACACGGTTTAAAGACACTCGAAATACCACACATAAACATTACGCATATATTAAATAAAATATTTAGCGGCTAATACCTGGTGTAATTTTGGATAAATGTATTCTTGTGTCCAATACTCTGCTTAGGTTTCAATAAAAAAGCCAAACAATGATTATTAAAACTTTCAGTTTAATTTAGTCTATAATATCTTCATTATATTTACATTTTTTTTCAACACTATTCTCTTATTTTCCTGATCACATTCCACTTTTTCTATTTAATGAATTCATCATGAGTTCTAAAATTGCTGAATCGGCTAAAAGCCGACAAGTTCCTACACTCCAAGTGAAGGAATAATACTAACTGAACAAATTCTTCTAAAACCTCCCTATGATTTCCTTGCCTGTGATTGGCACGTGATGTAAAGAAGTTTAGTTAGTAAAGTTAGTTAGAAAGCAATAGTCTCCTTACTGTGTTTGAAACTGCTTTCTACTTCAAAAATTGCGTTTGGCTCGCAAACACGCACCTCTACTCTGAGAATTTCTCACACCACTCTTCGACGAATTCTCCATAAAGACCTTCCATTTCATCCCTATAAATGGTCTATTTTGCAAGAATTAATTGAACGCGATTTTGTTGCCAGCCAAAATGCATGTAAAATGCTGCTTGACAACTTGCCTGAAGATGCGATTTCTTTTTATGGGGTTATTTGAAATCCCTTTTTTTATGTCGATCTACCACGGACAATAGCTCACCTCAAGAACAATATTCGCGTCGTCATTGCCAAAATACCGATTGATATGCAACAAAGAGTGAACATGAACTTCAAAAATCGACTGAACCAATGTATGCCCAAATGGGGTTGCCAATTAACAGATGTAATTTTCAAAACTGTATGAAAAAAACATTGTGATATTGTATTCTCAAATAAAAAATTATTAAAACAATAATTGAAGTGCATTTTATTGATCTTTCAAATAAGTTATACACACACACGTGTGTGTGTGTGTAGATGTGTGGGTGGGTATAAAAGACCTTATTACATTTACACTCAAATGAAATTTTCCAATAAATGTATTAGAATAAAAAATTGCCAATGTATTTTTCAGATATTTTTTTGATATATAGACATGTTTTAGAAATTTCTCAAAATATATCATCGCTAAAAAAAGTAAATGCCTTGAAACATGCATTTTCCTCTCAAACTGCATATTATAATAGATAATATTCTTAAAAAACATACTATTTTATACTTTTTAAATCATATTTATTTTTCCAGTATATAAATGTATATAGAGATCAATATAATGTAAAATTCAACAATTATATGAAAAAAATGGACAATGGGTAGTATTGGCCCTTTTTTATCGTTTTGTTTCTCTTTCATAGCACGGTTTTCTATGACATTTTCAACATTCAGGTAAAGCACTAATATAAAAATCAATCTGGTATATACATCCTGTATATATTTCTCTTGGTATTATAATATATTTTATAAAATTTTCAAAAAATATTATCAACAGAAAAATTAATTATGTTTGAACATATATATTAGAATCAGTTGAATACGAACTTTAATCAAAAAACCGTAAAACATTATTACTGAAATAACTTTCTGCATCATTTAAAAATGTCTGCAAAATAAAATCAGTATATTGGACGATATTTCAATGCCTAAGTTTGGCGCCATCTTCTAAGCCTTGTTTAGCATTGGGACACTAATAGATAGTGCGGTCTTGGAGACCCCGCTCAAAGAAATAACTGAATTATTTTGGAAAAACATCAGCTGAAACCTGTTGGAGAAGTGTATAGGTCCATTCAATTGAGTTAAAAATAGAATGGATGTGTGACCGCACGTCCCCAGTTAAAGGTGAAATAGTGAGATACTAGTAAAAATAAAAAATAATTGGGAACAGCTTCGGCAATCGACATTCTGAACAGTTGAAATGAAGTGAATCTTTTTTCTCTTTAAATGAAATTTTTGACTCGGAATAGATAATTTTTATATGTGTTAGATGCGAGTAAATTCATCAAAATATTGACATTTCAGTAAAGAATTGGACATTTGTACTGATTTCATTTGCTAATGTAAAGACCTCGTTTATCTTTCAAAATTTGTAAACTTGAGTAATGTTACTTCTGCAGTATAGTCCAGAATATTTATAACCCTAATGTAAAAATGTTTAATTTTAAGAAGTAACTGTGTATTTTTGTGTGAAGGCTTGTTGTATTTATATTTATTCCTGTTTCACTCACTTGTATACATTAATTATTTAAATTTAATTTAAAAGATTATTTTCGCACAAGAATTGAATTGCTAGTATACTTACTTCTTGTGACTTCTGTCGACTATTTATGATGCGCTTGAAGAGTCAATTTTCGATAAACGAATCACTTGAAACGGAAGAATTTATTTATTGTTTCTTAGCCAATATTTTGGAGTGTAATGTAATATGCAATATGTATCCACAAAGTAATATATATTAAAGACTAAAAATTAAAAAATAAATACCGGAACATTTTCTGCTTTTTAGTGTATTAAGATAAAACCGCATTCACTTGTGATATGATACCGCACTCGAAATTATTTTCAGCATTTCAAACTTGCTTGTAAGGTGGAACTTTAGTGAAATTGGGTCTCAAACTGGTGGCTGTACGTTTGTGAATCATTTGTTTGATGCAGATTACGATCTAAATTAGCATTTATGTGTAGTTATATTTCCTAGAAGCTCTTTATTAAAATGTTTTGAGTGTTTGAATAGATTTCTTGTTTATTTTAATTCTTTTTGAGATACGGGCCTGTTAAATACTTCTTATTACTATAGAACTCTAATATTAGTGTTGGCAACGGTCCGTATAAGAAAACAACAATCTATATAAGAGGGACAGTTTGTACTCAACCATATGCAAACGTAAAAATTAGGTACCATATTCAACATGCTATTCATATCATCCTTAAAGCACGTCATAAACCCCTTCAGATCCCGAGTGTGGAGAACGAAGCGCTCCCACCAGAACTGAACACACCGAAATTGAGCGTCACCACTGGCCCATCTAATTTTCGCTGTTAAGCTTAG
>JAPMOQ010020853.1:328112-359934 GCA_026543055.1 Argiope trifasciata | reverse complement strand
CTGACCTTTGCATTGACATTTCTTGCTAGAGTTGAAGTGGATGCATCGTGGCCGTGGCAGATTCTGTGGAGCGATGAGGCCCATTTCCACCTCAGTGGAACAGTGAACACCCATAACTGTCGCATATGGGACACGACAAACCCCCGTACCTTCCAAGAGATTCCACTCCACTCACCGAAAGTTACAGTCTGGTGTGGATTCACAGCCACATTCATCCTTGAACCGTTCTTTTTCGAAGAGGTTACTTCCAATGGCCTTGAGACATGTACCGTGACGGCCAACAGGTACAAAAGGATGCTCGAAACATTTGTTGTACCCCATTTGCAGCAGCGCCAATGCCTTGACACCATTACTTTTATGCAAGATGGAGCACCTCCACACATTGGACTCCCTGTGCAACAGTTTCTTCGCCAACATTTCACCACTGACAGAATAATCAGTCGCGCGTTTCCGACAACTTGGCCATCTCGTTCACCGGATCTTAATCCGTGTGATTTTTGGCTTTGGGGACACTTAAAAAACCTTGTTTATCGAGAACGTCTGATAACCTTGGCAGATTTGAAAGAGAGTATCAGTCTGCATGTGAGAAGCATCTCAGATGACCAGTTACGATCCGCAGTTGAACAAGCTGTCCACAGACTTCACATTTTACATCTTCAGGAAGGGAACCATATTGAGCAGCATTCCCTGCATCGATAACGTCCTTGTTTCATGTATGCTTGGTACTTTCAAATAAAATGTGTTTAAAACGTGTTTTTGTGTCTTTTCAGCATACGTCCAGTGGTACAGCGCCACCTATCGGTGATTTCTGGAACTAAATTTTTTTTTCGTGAAATCCGTTTCCCCATTTTTTGAATAGTATGTCCACAAATTTTCAAGCCTTTACACTGAGTAGTTCGATATCCAGGGAGGTCAGAGTAGGGGTGTTTTATTTCTGGCCACCCGGTATATATATAATCTTTATTTATTGTAATGACTTCAATTTAAAAATAACTATAGACTATAGCAATATAGAACAACTTAAAATGTATTAACATGAAGACTATAACATTAATAGAAATGAAAGAAATAAGCAAAACATTTAACTTTTAACTACACTCACAAAAAATTACCATACGCTTGAAAACAAAGTTATAAATATAAAAATAGTATAATCCTTCACTCTCACCCCAAGAAATCGATGCCTGCCCTCATATGAAGGTCAAAAGCCGAATCATAGTTTGATAAACGTTTCATTCGTTTCGTAATGGGAAGACAAAATAAAACACATAAAAAGCACTCAAAATACGAAGTAGCGATCCCCAAACTGCAAAAAAAATATTCTTTTTATATAAACCTATCTATTCTTTTTTATATTCCATCTTTTCCCCGCTTAGTCAAAACATAAACATAAACCCGGGGAAAATATAAATCAAGGCTCATTCAATGCCCACTCCTCTCCACGTGCAATTGCTTTATGTGTAATGTTTGAATACTCCGAAACAAGTAAAAAATAAAAGCTCAGAGAAGTAGGCGTATATTGAAGGTCAACACTCTGTTAGGTATACTTCAAAATTACTGATCAACTGACTTCCACCGCCATCTAGTGATGTTTAAAAATTCAAATTAAAATATCCAAAGAGAAGACCCTTACCTATACAGACGGTAAGGCTCGTCTCCTTTGGTCCTGAAAAGGTTTATAAGAGAAGTATTTTAAATTATATTTATTCAACATTAAAAGGACATAAACCCAAAATAGAATTTAAGATTTGATTACAGACAGTACTATAGTAGCATTGTTATTATTTCTACCTGTATCCTTGTAAATAACTACATTCGAAAAATTGTTTTAATTTTATTAGCATGAATGTAATTAGTTTAGGACGTTAACATTTTTTTTCCAATATATAATTTACAATCGTAGATATGTGCATTTTATAGAATTATCATATGTTGATTGTTAATCATTAGGTGGCGAAGTAGAAGGTTTTATAAAATATGAATTAATAGTAAAACGAAAATTTTTTGTAGAAATAATAAAATGCCTCGAATTGGAATTACAAAATATGGTACTTGTATCGCGAAGATCCATAGTGAGTTTTAATAATTCGAATTCTTTTATATTTGCAATTCAGCAGTTTTTTAAAAAAGTTCTCATCCCTTATTTGTACAAGGGGATTTCCGTTTCAGCTTATTTCTTTCGTGTAAAAAGAACATTTGTTGACACTTCAGGCTTCCCCCTTCTGAATTGAGAAATAAAATCGGCTGACAATTCCACTAAAAAGAAAAGACAACTGAAGGCTATATAAGCAAAATCGACAAGTAAACAACAGAGCCGCTGTTTTGTCTCTTCGTCTTTTCTCGGAAAGAAAACTATCAATAACAGTAAAAAACGAGAACAGCTATCCTCAGGATCACTTTTAAAAACGGAGCTTTTTGATGATTGATAGAAATACCGTTTCTAAAGTGCGGATTATCGTCCCTTTGTTTTTACCTAAAATCCTTTTGCTAGCCAAAAAGTATTTCACTGTATCTCATAATCAAATGAAATCTATCTATAAAATATTGAATTATTTCCGAATTTTTTAAAAATAGTTATTCGTTGAAATAGTAAACGCGTTATGGATGATCACAATTTTATGATACAAGCCGTTATCCCATGCCTTTTTTTGAGATGCTTACATTTAGTGTCGATAAAAAATAATGAATATTTTTCACATCAGTAGCATAATCCAGAAGAGACTAATCAGTAATTAGTTTTGTATTTGCTTTTGATTTGACTAGTTACTTAAAAGAATATCCATGATAATATATTATTTACAAGCATTTCAAGATATTCAGCTTTTTTTCAGTATTTTACTTAAATTTTTTACCATGCTATTTTTTAATTTGGATCATTAGAATAGGCTCTTTTTATGCTAGAATTCTTTTTTATTTGTATAATAAACATTGGCATTTTTTTTATTTTTTAGTCCTTAAATACTGCTTTTTAAACAATTATTATTAAAATACCTAGATAATGATAAAATAAAGATTAAAACATGTGTCAAACTCATTAGAATAACTTATTATTATTTCAATTTTTATTTGATACAAATTGAAGGGATTCAGTGTAAGTTTTGTTCTAGCTGTATTGATAGGTTTTTCTCATTCACTTAAAAGTATTTCGAGCTCAACAAAATTGAAACTTGAAATAACAAAAAATAAGAAAATCTAATTAAAGACTATATTGATTTTAGTTCTTATTATATAGCTAGGATTTTGATTTTTATATGGCTCAATTTTGAAGAAATGAAAATATCATAAAAATCTTCGTTTTTATTATAACTTAAAGCAATACTGCATATTTAATTTTAAAAAAATGAATTAGTATTTAAAAAAAAGCTATTGGCGAAATTTATACCGAAGATACGACATTATTAAATTTAATATATTTGTATAGTATTCTTTGGAAGAAAAATGTACATTATTAAATAAACGCTATATAGTAATGCAGCAAAAGTAAAGTGATAACGTTCATCCACAAGAACGAATGCCATTTTGAGAACAATCATAGATACAATAGATACAAATAAAAAGCAAACTGCTTCATTATTTTCGCTACAGTTTACAGTACGAAAGCAAGTTCGCAAGTGGAAAGTGATTGGAGGGGACGTATTTTCAAAAGAATGAGAAATCGTTTCAGGTCCTTTTCAATTCTATGCAAGAAAATTTTCCGCTGAAGAATTCTGGAAGTGGCAAATCCGGTTGAAGTGTATTGGAAATTGAACAGCTTCTAACAGAATAAGCTTTTCGGCTGTTCCAATGAAATTCGGGTACTTCTTAGACTTAACGCCCCCTTGACAGATTAAATGAATAAAAATTACTTCACGCCTTTCCTTCTTAGATCTTTTGCTCTTGCCATATTCAATGGCGACAAACCCTGGACCCATTTTTTTTCCTTCCTGCATTCCTGGACGGTTTGAGTCTTTCGCAACTTTTCTTTTTTCATTCTTTCCAGTTATTTTTTTTTTTTTTTTTTTTTTTTTTTGGCGGAATCGGTACTTCTTTGACACTCAAAGTGATTGGGTAGGGTGAGGGGGTAAAAACCATTTCATGGCCTTCCTGGGCTGAACATTTATTGCACACAATCTGCTAGAACTCGTTGAGTACTTGTTGTGAAATATGGTAATACTTGGAGGCTTTTATCTTTATACGATTTAGTTCAGCAAAGATTTTTATCCCTGCTCTTCGAAATGTTATCCATTCACATACCTCCTTTGGAGCGATTTGTCGTAAATTTTGTAGTCAGCGAATTTCATTGACAGTTTTTTTCCAAACCATATTTTACTTAACGGTTCTCAGGACCGTTCTCTATTGGCCGTGTCTAGTGCACCCGTAAAATAGATAGAAAAAAACTTTCTTTTTTCCAGGCATTTTTTTCATAGATAATTGATCACGTTATTTAATTCTTTGAATTTTTCTTTATCTAGTCTTTTTAGAAAACATTATAAAAATTTCAGTATTTATACTTATATGATGACCGCTTTTATTATTTTAAATGTATCTAGCTAAATGTTAAAGAAACGGGCCAAATTTTATAAATGTTAACATCATTAAAAATTATTTTTCAGTATTCAACAAAAGAATGTTATTAATATATTATAAATTATTACGTCTTTTTCAATAACAGCGGCAAATTTCCTAACCGTTTATTAGAGGAAAAATGGATTAAATATTCAATTGAGAAAGAAAAAATATTAAGCCATTTAGCGTAAGTATTGAGTTTTTCAATATGTGTATTCGTAAATATGAAAATCTGAAACAACTATCATTATGCCTCGAGAAAACAGGTGCTGATGGAAAAAAATCAACTAAACAAGCTAGTTCAAACTGACAAATCCATAAATCATATTATTTAACATTCTTAATTAATTTTTATTTCGAAATTACACCATTAGATGTAATAATTTTATTTGCTGAATAATTTTTTCTGATATGTTAAATCACAAATAAATGTTTATGCATTTTTCATAAAAATTGCGGGAGTTAAAAGATCACAAAAAATGTAGCTTCCCTTGCCATTCTAATCATGCAACTTCATATGGCAAAATTAATCATGGAAACTCAGAAACATTCATGCATACACATGTGCAAATATAACATTGTATAGAGTTAAAGAACATATGCTTATTACAAAAAAATTAATGAAACAATAACAACAAATTAATTATTATGGTTAGCAAATATTTAAACATACTGTAAAAAAACGAATTGTATCAGTGCGAAATTTTTACACTTTATGACTAGTGTGCAAAACTGATTTGGACTTGCCTGTGTATTAAACTCGCCTAGAGAATAAAAAGAATTAGATAAATAAATGTCATTCATCGCAAAAATTATAAAGTGCTAATGAATGATCTGTTGGGGTCAACTATATAAGTTGGATTTCATAAAAACTACTTTAATGTTGAGATTTTCAATAAAAGATAATTTGCGTAAAATTTTACATTTACCTTAACATTTTACTGTTAAAAATTAATTTAAGAAAATAACATACGCTCAATTTAAAGACAAATCTTAATCATATTTCAATAATTTCACGAATACCAATTTGAAAAAAAGCAAAAGAATGTTTTGCAATTAAAAAACTAAGATTTTCTAAATATAATGTCATTGGATGATTATTTCTTTCCAGGCGGACTTTTGAATAAACAAAACTAATTTTATGCAAAGGATCATTGTGGTACTGAAATAAAGAAGAAATCTGCTGCTTCAAATTATTGAAATATCCTTAAGAAATCAACAAATTAGTTTCTGAAACGGACAAGTATGGCAGTTAATTAAATCGATTAATTAGTTTCTCGTTCTAAATAGATCTGCTGTTTCCAGCCATTGCCAACAACAACAATCTTGTTAAAATGGGGTGGTAAATATTCAAGGTAAAAAAATTCCCCTTTTTTTATTTTACTTGACAACTGTATATAAAGTGAAAACTGCTACATAGGACATCATGTGAAAAGCCCGTATTTTGAAAAAAAAAAAAAAAGGATTTCCTTTTCTGTTTAGTTTAGTTATAAGTGCTTGCACTCAAATATTAATTCATACCAATTCTGCATAAATTTTAGCTATTTGAATTATGACACCATCTCAGCATCGTTATTTCATCTGATATCATTTTAATAATATCAGACAGAATATAGAGTCTAAGGAAATATTTAATAATAGATCTTTGTCAGTAAAATCAGGACTGTATGAACGGGAGAAAAACGTAAGTTAACAAAAGTAGCCCTGAAAACAAAATCCCAAATTCTTCGTATATGCAGAAATAGCATAAACGAGGATAGATGTCATATGGTTCCGCTTCAGAAACCCTTTCCATAGAAAAATCCATCGTCCATCATTGACCTGCCTTTTGTCATTGCCTATAGTTGACACATTGACCACCTGCTATCCAATACAAAATGGTGATCTCGGATATTTCCTAGCTGGATGTGCCTGAAAGATTTAATGAAAAGAGAATTCAACTAAAAGGGTTTTTCACTTGATTGGAGGCGGGAAACAAAGAATTAGCATCTTTCATGAGATATTTTCGGAGAGGAAAAGGATTTTTTCTATTCTAGATTTTGGACCTCCTAAATACCATTCTAGTTCCACATTCCAACATTTTTAGCTTATCTTTGCATCACTTTCTTATCACTTTCTTTTCATATTTTTAACAATATAGACAAGACCTGGTTAAGGAACGAGGTTAAAAATGGACTTTTGTACAAATTCAACTAGAGAGGTAAATTGTTTTTCTTTGTATATATTATTACAATAGCTTTTTCTTATATTATATTTGATTGGATAAATTTTTACTTTGATATAATTAAACTTATTTTACTGTTTTCAAACGTTAATGCCCAAATTTCATCTTACCTCAATACTGGGACAAGATAACAACCCTGAATAAAGTTGGCTATTTTTTGATTCTGAAAATGTATAAATGGTGCACTAATTTGCTTAACATTGCTAATAAGATTTGTGGAATTGTATGAAAGGAACTTTTATTCTGTTTAATATTCAAATTTATAATAATTAATAGAATTCAAAATTGATGGACTTTTCTTTTATTTTCAAAAAATGATCCAGCATTTATCTCTCTCATATCTATTTCCATCAGTTATAGCTTTTTCAACACTCTATCTTAGTTTACAGCCAAGGATTAGAAAGGAATCTCTCAACAACCAGGACCTACAATGCATATGAGTCTCTTTATTTGTTGCTTTAAAAGCTTTTGTTGTGCTTTTCGGGTATCCCTAGAACAATCATATCTTCTAACAGTAAGATTGTTTAGATATTATTATGGATATCGTTTAGTGTGGTGGGTGTATGGAGTGAGAATACAATCAACAGGCCTCAGTAAGAAACAGCAACGGCGTTTATTTACACGGACAGCACAAAGACGACAAATACTTACAACCGATACGAACACAAAGTAGCACACGACGATAACAATCGTAAACAAGTAGAAATACACTAGTACAGCACACAAAGCGGTCAGACAGAATTCAGCAAAAGAGAGAATACTCGGAGCTTCGCTCCAGAATCTCTCCAGATGGCTGAAATATCCCTCTGTCTCTTCTCACTTTAGCTACCGACTCATTACTTCATACAACTAGCTACTACACAAGTCACAACGATACCTCCACATTAGATTATAGGACTAGCTGCCCAATGCTGAGTTCAGCAGTAGCTCCACTCAATGCTGGAACTCCGCAGTAGCATCACTATCATCTCGAAGATTCGTTACTTGTCGGTGACTCTGATTAGAATTCAATTCGCCATTCAATTCAAACAGCTCGAGAGTGCCGGCCTTTTATAACTCCTGGGAAGTTAACCAAGAATCTTCTAGAACAATCAAGTACCTCGGTTCCTATTGAGTGGATGGCCAAAACTCTCGAAGTTTCCAGCATCATACATTTTGCTTCCAAAATCGTCAAGTCGCTAAATGGTGGCTAAGTTTGCAGCCATTTTCTGGGAGGCAGATGATTATTCATCAGATGCATTCAATACAGATGATCTTAAATCAGTGCTTCTTATGATGAAACTATTCTTGCTGTGGAAGCAAAATTATTTGCAGAACTACGCGCCTTGTAAAGCACAATTATCTGAAGATCTATACGCTTTGTAAATTATGCTAAACAAGAAATATTTACAAAATACTTTTAAAAATACATATATAAATTCGAAAAAAAAAGAATAAAAAGAATTTCATGCAAGGTGTCTTGATAGTAAAGTTACCCCAGCCAACAATTCTTTTTTTTTTTAAATTGGATGAGAAATAAGCTTAATTAATTAGTGAATATAAAAAGACGATCTTCTAGGGTTGTCATCTATAACAAAATATATCAAAGTTGACTCCTTGCTAATAAACGATATCTTATGTAGGAAGCGCGGAAATTTGTAATAAGTTAATCAAAACACAGGATCATCATCTAGCAAACAACGAAAGGTCAGCTGTGGGTTTGCAAATTTGACTGCAATATTGAGCATGATAAGTATCCATAATGTAGTGACGTTTATATAATTTGCCATTTTTTGCATAAAATTATTCATTATTTATCTTTCTCCTCTCGATCTCCCACATATCAAACAAAACTTTGAGCGTGTTAGAAGACTTAAATACTGATAGATTTTTTTAGTAAGTCCTATGTTGATCCACATTTCAAAATTGGTTTCCTTTCTTATCTTCGAATATGCTTTTAATTGAATCTTCAACTAATATTTCAACAAATTAAAACTCTTTCAGTTCAAGCGCTCAAAATGGTTTAAAAAACTGTAAAAAATAAAGCTAGTTGACAAAATGATAATTTTGATTTTACTAGTTTGTCCTAGCAGAACTACTGAAAGTCCAAACGTCTTTCGTCTAGGAAAAAATATTATATGAACAAAGTTTTATGTTTTAGTAAGACTTATGTGAATTATATTTATTGTTCCGAAGTAAATATACAATTGAGAAAATCATAGAAGATTATTCATCATAAAACATTGCCATGAATGAAAAGATTAAAATCGATTGGTAATGATAATAAATATGAATAAGGAATCTTTATTAAAATACAAATACTTGGTAGAGGGAAAACATAAAATCATTCAGAACGCAAATATAAAATAAACCATAAGTCAAAATAAAAGAAAGATAATTGCTAGATTGACTGTCAGAGAGGAGCATTAATGGTTTCAATTCACCGGAAATATCTTAATTAATAGTCAGAAAGGGTTTTCTGAAAATATCAATAATTTTTTTAAATTAACAGATTAATAACTTTTTAATATTAACTATCATGGTGAGATGATAAAGACCGAGTTTTTTTAACGTTGTTTGAAGTTCAGATTAAGGTGATGTGAGATCATTACTGCAGCCGAGAGTAAATTGAAGCAAGTTTTCGTGCTCATTGCAATTACAGTTGAGATAGTAAAATACTCTCTTATAGTTGAAAGAAATGGGTAAGAAGTAGTTGAAGGAATTCATGCTTTTCTTCCACTGTTACTATCTTGTTTTCCTGGATTAGCATACAATTTTTCAAAACATGAGAAAAATTTTGAGTCAGGTGAAAGTGTATTGTAACCTAACACAAATTCGCTTCAAAACAAGAGTCAGAGAGCTGACATCTACCAAATGTCGTGTGATTGCTAATTAATTATGTATTGAAAAGCAGGCATATGGCGAATAAAAGCATATTTAATATTCACAAACACAAAAGCAATACATTTTTTACGATCACATCAAAAGCCAAAAGCGGAACATAGGATAAACAGTCACTAGTTACATCAGTTTCTACTGCTCTTTCATTGGAGGAGAAGGAAAGATGCATTTTGTAAGTCTTTCGCAACCTCCTCTCCCCTTTTTGCGAAGCCTAATAGTTTCTCAAACGCTTATAAGACACTAAAATTAAGACTATTAGGTTTATTTATTTCATGGCAGAATCTCGGCGCTTGATGTAAGTTCACTTCGTTGACAAAAGTTTCCACAAATGAGTCAGCAGGTGGCCCTAGCTGTTTTTGTAATCACTACAACTCATTTCAAGATGGAATATTTTTTGTATGGGACGAACTAATCTAGAATGAGGAGTTTTTACTCTTACTGTCCTCACATGTATCCAAGTATCAACTGTACGATCCTGGCAAAAGCCCCCTGAAGACTTGTTTTCACGTCATCGCCATATAAATCTCCCAAATGCACGTTAGAAGATTGGTAATGTTTTCTATGTCGCTGAAGCAACTGTCCAAGATATTCTTTTCTAAAGCACTCTTTCAGCTCTTGGATCCTTTTTGCTATACATCTCAATCTTTTATTAAGGTGACTGCCATCCAGCTCATCCAAGTCTGCTGTTTCAGATGTTGGGTTATCACATTAAAACATAGCTGGGATGAATGTCTTAAGATCCTGCAAATCCTATGGTAGATAAGTCAATAGATGTGAATTAAATACTTTTTCGCATTCACATAATAATGTTGGGAATTCTTCAAATGTTTATATACCTTTGCCAAGAGTTCTTCTCAGAAGATCTTTTAACGTTCTCACTATTTTTCCCAAAAGAGAAGCCTCCATACTGCAATAGGAGGAATAAACTTCCATATTTTGACGCTTCATTCCAATAAACAACCACTAACTCATTCTAAACTCCTCGGAAATTTGTTCCGTTATCGGAATATATTACACAATGTCTACCTCTTATAACTACGAAACATTGAAATGACAAGAAAAAGGAATCAGTAGAAGGAGAAAAAATTATTTCAAAATGCTCAGATCGAAAAAGGGCATATGTATAGATAACAATCCAAGACATATCAACTCGCTTTGAAAAAGGAGGACTAGCTTAGTCCACACCATCCACTTCAAATACTACTTCATCTTTAACAGTGTCAGTAGTGAGGAAGATGTTTCAGCAATAAGTGATTTACTTTTAAATCGAGGACATTTGACACAATTATTCCATACTTTTTGAACTTCGTCTTTCACTTAATATCAAATATTTCTCTCTAATGAAGTTAAGGAACTCTTGAGTCCCAGCATGTTAATTTTCTATATCAAAATGTTCAATAAGTCATTTTGTGAAATCGCCAGATAAGAGAATAGGCGACAAAAAGTTAGGAGAATCTATACGTTCTGTAATTCGGATTTCTGCTCGAATTATACTTTATTCGTCTTTAAAAACTCATAAATTTGATACAGATTTCAAATAAAGAAAATTTGGAATTTGTATATATTGAATAAGTCGAACCTGGGCCTTCTTTATCTCATCAAAGAACATCACATTTTGTATAAGTTTCTTTTTTTCATAACTGTCTTTTGCATCTTTGATCAATCTTATGACCCATGCGTCTAACTATATAATAGAATAAAATTTAGAAAATTTCTCTGCATACCAATGTATCTCTTTTTCTGACATGTTTAAACTGCATAATAAAACCTTTTTTTTTTTCTAAAAAAGTTTGGGAAGTCTCAGTATTAATCAATTCATTTAAGGCCAAATATGAGAGGGTGCCTGTAACCTAGAAGGATCTTTCCTCCAACTTGATTCAATCAAACGGCTGTGCGAACACCCTCGAGAAATAAGATCGGCATGATTCGTATTTCCATGCACATGACGAAAATTACTTCTAGGAAAAATTATTTTTGTTTCTTTAACTCTATTTGGAACAAAAACTGATCATTCCCCTTTATCATTCAATCAAAGCAAAGCTGCCATAGAATCGTTCGGAAATACTGTTTCTATGTCAGTAATATTAAGAACAAGTTGCACTTAATGTACTAATCTGACACCAATACAGCATGCAAATATCTCTAATCTAGGGATAGTTACTGTTTTAGGGGGAGCTACGGTCGTTTTAGCTCTCACAAGAAAAATCTTTACACCTTCCAAAATTTCTGTTCCTAAAAATATACATGTAGCATATGCATTTTTGCAAGCATCGTCAAATATATGCATTCGAGAGTTGTATCATTGATTTCAAAATGACGAGGGATTTCTATATCATTAGAAATATTAATTTCTTTTCGCCACTTTTTATAAGTGCTTATAATAACATCTGGTAAATTAGAATTCCAATTTAAATTGGGACTTCAAGTTTGCTGCAGCAAAATTTCAGGAGGCACAGTGACAGAATTTTGTAGAGTAATCAAATCAAAAATTTTCTAGTTGCCACTCAATAGATGGCTTTTCGTAAATACTTTCTTTTTCATAAAATTGTTCAGATTTAAATTACATTTTAAAGTATCTTTATCCAGATCCCACAAAATTCCAAAACGTTTAGCAATCCCTTTACTGTTAGAAGTATACGTATTCTTAACGCTGCTTACCCAGTTTCACAAATTAAAGCAACCACGTAATTGAACAAGAACATGCCCTTTCAATGAATTCTTCCTGTTTTACATTATTGATCCCTGTAACACAATTGTCTACATAAAACGAAAAATTCAATTTATCAACAACTTTGGAATATTCTATAGGTGCATTTTCTAACAAAACAGACAAAACTGCAGCTATTAGAAAGGACTTGATGATACTCCAAAAACCACTCGGCAATGTCAGTAAATAATTTCATCGTCTTTTTTAAAACAAAATAATCTGAAAAAAATAACGATGCTCTGGTGCAATCCCTAATTGAAGGAAAATCTTTTTAATGTCAGCAGAAATTCCAATACGGTAACTTCTAAAACTATCTATAATATCCGTATTTGTTCAATTAAATTTGGAATTATATACAATGATTAATTCAAACTTTAACTCTTTCTCTTGCGGATGCATCAAAAACTGGTATAAATGTTACCAGTTTATAAAATAAACTAACATTATTATTTTAAACTACTGGCCGATATGGTAAAAATAAGTTTTTGTTTTACTTCCAGCTTTTTCTGTTATTTTTAAATCTTCCTACTCATTAAATACCTTGGTAATCAGCGGGGTAGTCCATTTGTTTAGTGTGTTCGCACATCCGTTTATGCCTCTTCAAGATCAGCTCTTGATTCGGCAGCAGTTCACCTGCGTTTTCTCTAAAGGGAAAACTAACTTCGTGTCTGCCATGCGATAAAATCTTCATATTGTTTTGAAATAACTCGAAGGCTTTCAGCAGCTCTTTACTTTTATTTATTTTTCAATTTGGTCATTAATTTCAACAGTTTCAAGATCTCACAATTCGCTTATCGGAGCATTTTTAACATACAAAGAAAAAAAGCTTACGGCCATATCGTAGCTTGCATTACACCTTTTACATAATTTCTTTTTCCCATTTACAACATTTCCTAACCGCGTGTTAATTATAGACAAACCGAATTTTGTTTGGGCAGATTTATTCATAAACAATCTTCTGCTTGCATTTGCGCCCAGTAATAAGTAGATTTCGCAATCTCTATTTCACAAGACAGCTAAAATAACCCATTTTTGCTTTAGTTAGTATATATATATATATATATATATAACGTTAATATATAAGGATAAGGAAAATTAGTTTTGGTACCCTGCCAAAAATCTTACTTCTTCTATCGAGACCACTAGAAAAAGAAAATGAATCATCGAGTGTTGAAACTTTTAATTCGAACATATTATGAAATTGAGTTTTTGCATCCCCCCTCAGCGCAACATATGTTGCATTTTTATTTTTTATTTCATTTAATGCCCAAGTTTTATGTTGCTTGTTCAGAGAAAAATATAAGAATACTCAGATTCGTTATCAGTCAAAACTCTAAGAGCAATTTATTTATTTTTTGATAGTATTTTCATTTATAAAGCCCTTAAATATCCAATATCTGCATTAAGTTATTAGATAATGAATTAGTTTCTATTACAATAGAAAAAAGCTATTTTCTTTAGGATTAGCACACATTATCTAATAACGATGATTTTTACAATATACGCATTGATTCATAACTTTACGAAATCAAGAAAAACGACCCATTGCGAAACGGGAAAAACAAGCTTTTTTGATTAACAAAATGTTCTTTTTTCATCTAAAAGTATAGTTCTAGATTCAAAACAGTTCAGGTTGTTGGAAAACTTACAAAAAATATCTGGTTTAGGGTTTTGCTAAAAACGTTGTTAAAAATTGTTTAGTTCAAAAGAAACAAATAGCGTATTCTGGAATGGGCCTCGTAAATTTGAACAGCTAACAGATGACGAGGATGATAATGGAGTTAGTGTTTTCCCCCTTTTAGTCTTTTACTTTACATCAGCAGGAGGACATTTGATTCAGATGGATTTGACACGTATAAGTCCTCTTACATGGTGTTTTTTCATTCGGTGGAATTGGGATTCGAGCCCGATGAGGAAAACCAGCCAACAAATCAACATGGACCAAAGTTGCTCTTCAGAAATCAATCCATAACTCATTGAAAAACCAATTGAATATACTTCTTAGGAAAGAATAAGGCTGCTATTATTTGGAATAGAAAAAAATCCATTTTATCCTTCCCCATGCAAACGAAATTTCAAAAATCAATACAAAATCAGTTGAAATATATGCAATGAGAATAAAGATACTAATAATATAGCACAAAAATCACTAAAAACATAATTATTGGGTAATATTTATTTAGTCTCCCTTAGGTTATGCACTCTAGGCTCACATTTCTTAAACAACCCAAAATATCTCAAAGAAAAAACAATTTACCATTGATGAAAAAAGCCACACTAACATCCCAGCAAATATTTCTTTTTAATTTACTGGAAAAACTGAGTTATTTCAATATTTTACTGTTTACAGATTTACCACTTTCATGGAAGAATTCTAATCTGCGTTGCCACCATTTTCCTAGGCTTACTTCAGCTGCAGTTAAGATACAAAGACGGGTTTGCACTCTTTGAAGTCCCTAATGAAGGGCTGGGAAGTTCTATGCAGTGATTAAAAGCCAAAAGGATGTGTTCCTTCATGCTAAGGATGATGGATTAACGGCTCATTGATACAAATTTGTATCACCATTCTCAGTGTTAACGGTGATAAAGATTTATCCCTGCGCTATTTGTATCACCGGAATAGAAACAGCTAAACTAAAAAAATGAATGAGTAACAATTTTTAAAAATTGTAGATTCCATAGGAAGTAATTTTGACAACTAATAATTAATAATTAAAAAACAATTTTTATTTCATATTAATTTTTTTGTTCTTACTGGTACTCATTTTATCACACAATGCCTGGTTAAAACTTTTTATATCTTCTGGTTCTTAATCGAGCCTACAGTGTTGGCTTTTACCTGATCTCACGATCTCATTATTGCTGCCATTCTTTCAAAGCGCTGTCATTGAAAAATTCCATGAATAATAAGTGGATTACCCAAATAACTTCCATTCAAAGTCCAGTTCTTTTCTTCTAGAAATCAAAGTACTGTTCAATGCTAATTGTGTAAGAAATCGGATGAATTGGTAACAACTCGCCAAACTTTAACTGCTCCAATTATAAATTTATCAAGTTTTAGTAATAAACCCCTAAACTGCACATTTCTTCCAAATCGTTTCTGTTATAAATTTTCATCTTATTCTTTAAGGTCAGACGCAATTCTAATGCCTTATGGATACATTTCGTTTCCTACAAATCACTTGGAATCGAAATTCTCCATTAGTTATGTATATTTGTTTGAATCGTGATTACTTTACACAGACTAGAACAATCAATGTTATAATACAAAACTAAATAATGATGAAAATAATTACATAAAGTAACTATCTCCTCATTTCGGGAAATTATATTAAGCGCTACATTAACATTATCAATTTAATGACAATAAAATATTATTAAAATGCTGATTTAATGATTTTTAGGAATTAACTGACTTCAAATCGAAAGCGAGACGTATACTTCTGAGTCATTTAATGTTTATCATAATTATGAAAATTCTAATAAACAGTTAAGTTGTTCCTGCTATTCTCTATTATAAACATCATTTATCTTATTCAAAACAATATTTATCTTATTCCAAACAATATTTATCTTATTCCAAACATTATTTATCTTATTCAAAATTAAAAAAAAAATTGATGACATCAATCACCGGTACAATTTTAGACAATATGCAGACACATAATACTAAACTTCCCCATTACATTAAACGATAAATATGTGAAATCTATTGGTTCTGATAAATCAATTTTAATGAAATATCTCTTGGGAATTGCATCTAGATGGGTACGATTTTGAATGGTTGAGGCTTTACATCAGGAGAAGTCTCTCTCTCCATTTATTTTAGAAATGAGGTTAACACACAGGGAAGGAATCGATTTCTAGATCTGAGACAGTTTCTTGATCATAATCCTCAGAACAGAATGCTTGTTGTTGCGTTTTTCTCAAAATTCCCTCTAACAATGCAATTTTTCACAAAAATTACAGGAAGCCGTTATTAAGGTGTAAGTCCACACTAGAAGACTTTAAAAAAAAAAAAAACTTTAAACTTTAAAAAATCCATTTTTTTATAGTAGGTCATTAAAATATGTTTCAACTCATTTCGGTGAGAAAAACCCATATTACACTAATTATAACTTAATTAATATTTTATGATTTAATTAGCATATTTAATGAAACCTAATATCGTAAATACTAATTAGTACAGACACATAATTCTAATTGTAAGTTATGCCTAATATTTAATTAGTCTTCATGTCGTCTGCCTCAATCAAATGACAAAAATGTATAGTTTTTAACAATTTTTTCATCAACGATGATTAGAGAAAGCGTAATTTTTTCTGTTATTTTAACTTTTAAATAGTTATCAAAAGTTAATTTCGATAAATATATTTTTTGATTAAGGCACAAAACATCCACTGTTTCGTACAGATTATTTTGATTTGTAAATAATTGTATTTTGCTAATTTTTTGTTGAGTTATAATTGGTTGAATGAAGCAACATAGTGGAAAAATATCATTCTTCATGAAATGAATTCAAAAAAGAAAGAAAGAAAGAAAGAAAGAAAAGAAAGTTTTTAGTGAAAGTACCTCAAGGAAAATCCCTATAACTCGAGACGTTTTCCGAATGCTGACAACATCTTAGTATCGTTTGAAAGTTAAAAGATCAGATGACATTTTTTGATATTCCCAAATTTTTAAATGGATATTTACACCTTCGACCTCACTTTCCGTAAATTTTGTATTTGCAATGTTTCTGTATTACTAATTGTTACTTATGTTTTCATGCTGTGGGTTTTTTAAGAAACTTAATATCAGCATTACGTCGTTATTTTTAATCTTTTTTTTTCAAATATATGTTAATTGTTTCATCACACACTGTTAGAAATATAGAAACATTAATTTGAAATATTCGCTTTGAATTCTGAATAAAAAGCTATTGATTAATTAATGATAGAGATAGCAATGAAAATAAAACAATTGCACACACAAATAATATATTTTACGAAATAATTTAAGAACATTACATTTTTGGAATGTGTAAATTACACTGATGGAAAAAAAAAAATCCCAACACCAAGAAAAAATTACTGTACAGTAATGAAATTTTAGGAATACATTTGTCTAGGTAACTTATTTAATTGATTAAATTTTCAAGGTAGAGCCATTTCAAATGTGAAATGTTGGTACTTTAGTAACCGGTGCAACCGCCAGAATTTTGAATGCAAGCATGCAAACGTGCATGCATTGTGTTGTACAGGTGTCGGATATCAGTTTGTCGCTACTAGCGTCACACTTAAGCGCGTAGCTCGATATTTGAATCGACGTCATCTTTCAGATGTATAAACACGCCTACCAAATTTCGTTTATCTAGCACAGCTGCTTCCTAGTGTTGGGATGTATTTCAGTGTATTTAATTTATGTTCATCAGTGTATTTAATTACACCAATACCAACTGCAGATTCTGTATCACCTTTAATCATCTTTTTCAAAAACTAAAAATCGACTTCAGTCAAATACACTGATGAAATAAAAAATTCCAACAGTAGCAAGGAGATGTGATAGATAAATGAAATTTGGTAGGAGTGTTTATACATCTGAAAGATGACATAGATTCAAATTTCGAGCTACGTGCGTAAGTGTGGAGCTAGTAGCGACACTATGAACATCCAAATGAGGTTTGCTTTAAATAAGCGCTGTAAGGTTCGTGATCGTTATTTACAGTTGAGATTTGACGTTGTGGGTTAATGGTAATCAAGGATGCCTCTGAAAAGACGAAGAAGTCACTATCAACAGCTCACTGAGTTTGAACGAGGTCGTGTTGTAGGGCAACCAGAAGGTGGGTTTTCTTTCCGCGATAATGCTGAAAGACTTGGCAGGAATGTATCCACTGTGCATGAGTATTGGCAGCAGTTGTCAAGGGAATGTACTGCCTCAAGAAGACCAGGTTCCGGGATGCCACGTGGTACTACTGAGAGGGAAGATCGTCGTATTCGGCGTATGGCTGTGGCTAATCGTACTGCGTCTGCAGTTGAAATTCGAGCTGCAGTTGGCACCACAGTGACACAACGAACTGTTACTTCAAGGAAAGCTCCGGGCCAGACGCCCTGTACAGAGCATTCCATTGACTCCAAACCACTGCCGTTTGCGACGTGAGTGGTGTCAAGCTAGAGCTCATTGGAGGACGGAGTGGAGATCTGTTGTGTTTTTTGATGAAAGCCGGTTCTACCTTGGGCGCAGTGATAGCCGTTTGTTGGTTAGAAGGAGGCCAGGTGAACGCCTGCTAGTGACTTGTCTGCGGCCTAGACACACAGGGCCTACTCCTGGAGTTATGGTTTGGGGAGCAATTTCGTATGACAGCAGGAGCACTCTCGTGGTTATCCCACGCACACTGACTGCAAATTTGTACGTCAGTCTAGTGATCAACCTGTTGTGCTGCCATTCATGAACAGCATTCAAGGGGGTTTTTTCCAACAGGATAAAGCTCGCCCTCATACCGCTGTTGTAACCCAACATGCTCTACAGAGTGTCGACATGTTGCCTTGGCCTGCTAGATCACCAGATCTTTCTCCAATCGAGCACATATGGGACATCATTGGACGACAACTCCAGCGTCATTCACAGCCAGCATTAACCGTCCCTGCATTGACCACCCAAGTGCAACAGGCATGGAACTCCATCCCACAAACTGATATCCGACACCTGTACTACACAATGCATGCACGTTTGCATGCTTGCATTCAAAATTCTGGTGGTTACACCGGTTACTAATGTACCAACATTTCACATTTGAAATGGCTCTTCTCGCCATTGGCTCTACCTGTGATATTGAAACTTAAATCAATTAAATATGTTATCTAGACAAATGTATTCCTAAAATTTCATTACTGTACAATAATTTTTTCTTGGTGTTGGGATTTTTTTTTTCCATCAGTGTATAATGATCAATAATAAAAAAATGGAAACTGCAATATTGATATCAAATAATTTAAAATCACCTTATTTAAGAATAAAAATTTAATGCTTATCTTTAAACAGGCTATTTGAAGTGTAAAATGATGACAGTGCACGATTGATAAATATTGTTTATTGTTTCAAGTTAGTGGGAATTTTTGAAAGTATATAAATCTTGTATCAAAATATTTTTAAGTCATAATTAGTTTGAATTTCATCTAGCAAATAAAAAAGTCTTATTTAAAATTACTGTAATTATTTGTGTTTCATTTGAAACGCATGATAACAAAATATAATTTTCAATCCATGAATACTCCAGAAGAATGTATATATTTTAAGAAGTTTCAATTAAAAATGTATATTTGATAAATAACGCTTGAAACCACTATGTTAAAATGATGCAAGAGACTATTGAAAATCTGCCTAATCTTTTGGATAAACTAATATTTAGAAGAGACGCTTGCATACTGAGTTTCTAGTATGAAAAGAATTTCCAAGAATGTGTAATTTCAATTTTAATTAGTATTCCATGTAAACACAGCACATTGCTTGTAACAGCAAGTTAATTATAAATATTTAAAAATAATTAAACAATATGCACAGTGCTAAAGACAATATGCACTTTGCTAAACTGAAAATCAATAATAATTATTTTAGAAGCGTTAATTAAGAAAATTTCAAAGGCAGCAAGATAGTTAACAATTGTGTCTGGTTTTTTAATTCATGTTACTGGATGCAAGAGCCCATTTTTGAAATTGACGCTCTGGTTTATAAATCTATTAGTATCTTTTTCTTCCAATCAATTTTATTAACCTCTAGCTGGTACCCGGTGCGTTACTGCCGCAGAAGAAATAATCTTGGAAACAACGTTTGGAATTTCAAATAGTTATCTATTTTAATTAAAAATGACAGGAAGAATGATATTTATTTTTTTATCGACGTGAATACATTAATTGATATTGAAGGAATATAAGGGAGAAGCATTAATAGTATTTATTCAATTTTTATTATTATATTCTACAAACAAATATTTATTTTTATGCATTAGATTTGTGTATTCTTTTAGAATTTTAAAGTTTGGTGTTCTTTTAGAATGATAATGAAAGAAACTATTTATTCTATCTAGTGATTCCTTTCATTTTCGTTCAGTATTATCAAGTTAAATATTAGAAAATATGATTAAAATATTTTCTTTTAAAGTTGATTGAACATAGAAAATATATTTATACTATACAATCTTTAATATATTAGAAAAGATAATTTTTGCAAACTAAGATGGTGAAAAAGTATTTCTACTATAATATTTTCGGCAGTTGCTGCAAAAAAAGCTAAAATTTTATTAAATTGTTATTTAAAATTTCAAACCTATAGAATTTGTTCCACTAAAACTTCCTCGCACACTCTCTAATAAAACTATTACCTAAGAGAAAGACTTACATTGCAATTACGTGCATAGCTAATAAATACTAATGTCTAGTTTCAATTTAGCATCTTTACTCAATCTGTTGTGCCTAATTGGCGAGTTATATGAAGGTTAATCCCTGACAATAAATTGACCCTAAAATATTTTTTACACATTAGATAATTTTAATAGGCCTATAAACATCCCGTTACTGCAAGTAATATGTAGTCAAAGTTTTATCGGAATCTGTTGAGCACATTTTCACAATGCACTCAGCCAAAGTCTTGACATAAACTTAGAGGATCTCGTTGGATTGCCTCTTCCTTTTTATAAATGACGGCTCTTTTGATCTTCAGAGTCGTCAATGCCAACAGTAACCGTTTCGGAAACACTAAAATTGTTGTCCTTTCTTTGTAAAATTCAACTTTTTCTTACTTACTTTTTTTACCACTTTGTTCCTTAAAGAAGCGCTTGCGGTAATTAACTTGGCATCAAAGTTATCTGCAACTATTGAGGTAATATTGTTATTATATTTAAATTGTAATATTATATTTATGTTCAAGGCATCTGAAGTTGAACTTAATAGTATAGTGGAGTCGATTATCCGGCCTCTTTGTTACATGCAGGAAGTAGAAAGAGTTGTGAAACTTGAGAACAAATCGGCACAAAATATCTATGATTTAATCGCGAGAGATGGATACAAAAAAGAAAAATTGATTCAAGGGAATTATGTCAAAATGTAATACAAAAATTGTCAGTTAAATGTGGCAGTGAAGCAGAGACCAACAGTTTGCAGCTGTAACATCTGAAATCATTAAAAATACAAAAGTAAAAGAACACAAAATTTGACATTAAAAATATTTTATTACTATTATTGTAATTTTTAAGTAACATTTTTCTTAGTTGTAATGTTTTTATATGTATATAAAACCATCTTTTGTATGATTATATACGCAAGAAATTCATAGAAAATCATTTTTCTCAAATTTCATAATTTTTTTATACTTTAAACTCTTTTTAACACCTCCAAATTTTGAGGTATTGCAACCAAATTTCTTAAAATTCCATTTGAACTTAATATGAAACGTTTCTACACTATTACCAAACTAAAATCTAAGCAAATTTATTCAAAGAGCCATTTTAAAATTTGTCAATTTTTACAAACTTCAAGCTCCTTGCGGCATCTCAAGATTTTGTCCTATTGCAACTAATATTTTTAATCTTTTTTTTTTAAATTTGAATGGCAACTTTTTCAAAATATTGCCAAACTAAAATCTAAAAAAAGAATTTTAAGTCTCTCTTCGTTCGACTTAACATTCATGAATTTCGAAAAAAGATGTAAGATCGAGCATTAAGCCTTATCATTAAAAATGAATTTACTAATTATTTTCTAAGTAAAAATCTACAGAAAATACAATTACTGAGAAATTATATTGCCGCTATCATTAACAATTTCGTTTCATTTGGAATATCAATACAAAGCTAGAATGGAAACGCATATATGAGCAAACGAGGGGTAGTGAACCGTTAATCATTTAGCGGCGTGACACTGTTCATTGATTATGAGACTAGTACTTGTCAGCGTAGAAGTATTCCGAATTAATCAAATGCTTTTAATAATGACGAGATAGGTTTTCAAAACTTTAGAATGCGGCTTTATTTCTACATAAAGAAGAAACTTTAAATGTAACCGCATTGAGGATAAAATCTGAAACATGATTGAATCGCATTATGATAAAGTGTATCGAAAAATTCTTAAAATTTTAGTATATATTTGTACAAGTTGTTATTTTTACCTGGAGTCAATGTATATAAATTTTTCTCAGCTTCAAAATATCTACATTCCCAAGACAAAAACGGCTTTGTGAAATTTTCAATCGCATAGATAATTCAAATATCTTTTGCTTGTGAAGTCCTCTTTATACCATAAGCTGAAAAAGGTAAAATTCTTCTTGAATAATCTGCAACTTATGACCTTTAGAATGACCTAGGTGTGCCTGATCTTTTTATAATCTCAGAAACTCTATTTTAGATTGTAGAAATTGAGCATTTTGATATACTTGGGCAAAATTCTATAGGAATACTAAATCTCTTTTTTTTTTAAATATCATGATCAGAAACTTTTGTTCTAATAAGCAATCAAAGTTTATCATGAGAATGATAGGAACATTCATGATACCATATATGCACATGCGTCACATTTGTCAGGTTTTCAAAACTGTTATTCATCAGAATACCTACAGTTTTTATTTAAAACAATAATTAAAATAAAAATAAATTGAATATTGAAATGAGTGAGATGAGATAATGCTACTAAATGAACTTGAATTGTGTTTCAGTATAGTTTCATCAATTGAATCTTCACTTCAATGTTTTGAGAAATTTAACAGCTTTCTCTATCAGGTAAAATTGACACCAAGGAGATGATACTAGACAACATCAGAGTACCATTAACATTCCGCCTTACCAGACAGATACCTCATAATTTCTTTCCCCAATAACTAGATGGCGCTGGGTCAGAAAGAAAATTCTATTTTTATTATCATCTTAGTTTATTTTGAAAAGAATTTTAATACCATTCCTGCGCTTCAAGTATGGCAACTGTTATAGATTATCTGTGAGAAATCACTTTTGTAAATATTTCTTTCTTTTACATTTTTGTTGTTGTTTTGCATTTGGTATTTTGTGTTCTTTAAATTGATATTCATGCTTTTAATTTCTGTTTTAAAGGGGTTTTTTCTCAGTTTTACTGCGTTAAATTATATTTTAACTTCCAGATATAGCGCGATCACTTTTTTTTCATTTGCATTCCCATTTACCAGGAACACAAAAAGATGGCCTATGGATGTACTGTTTCACTGTTTTTTTTCGGTAATGTTAATGAAGCAATAGGAAGAAGAGTATTTCTAAAATGACTTGGAAAGCAACTGATTGAGGAACAGATTCAGGAAAGAGCAGTCTGCCAATATCAATTGCAATGCGCTTGAAACAAATTGCACCGAAGAAAAAATTATCTGAAAAAAAAGAATAGTTAATAGCAGCAATGACGGTTGTAATTCTTCTCGTAAAAGGTACAAGCTTTGTCAAAAACGGAAAAAAATACGCTTAACTAGATATTCATGCAAAAATTGTGGTTCAAACTTGAGTTTGTAGCACTGTGAATTTATTTGCCCTCAGGAATGTGGAAATAAATTGAACAGGGAACAGATTAAGTAAGAAAAAAAATTAATTTATTTTAAATCGACTAAGCTATATTTACTGATAAAACTAATTGTTATCGAGCATGAAACTTTGATTATTTCTTTTTGCATACTTAACTCTTATAAGTATTATAATACATTGTGTTTTATCAATATTATTTGATTATTGTAACAATACATGTAGGTGTATTTGTCAGATAAAGAGGGAACACATTTGTTTCAAAAAGGTTCGAGACTACTGGAGTGTTAACAAGAGTGGATATTGAAATGGATCTTATATGTCTTTATGAATCATCTCTCCTCCCGCATTGAAATAATCCATTCCTATTCTGATCAATCCCTACAAGTTTCATATCACTCAATGTTTGAGTAAAACAGGAATAAATCTTAAATCATAATTTTTGGAAAAGGGAAGAATGCAAAATCTCAGTTATGATACTATATCTGAGTTTTCATTTACTTTGTAATCTGGAGGTTATCAACTGTAAAATAATATTTGATTCCGACTGAAGTTTTATGAAACAAAACAATCAATAGGTTTACTATCGTCAGCATACATTAATCCTCTTGGAATATGAAATATCATAGTTAAAAAATACGTTAATCAAAATACAAATACGAATACAAAATATATTAAGACAGAAATGAGTAATTACGAAGTATTAGTAAGGAGAGAAAAATTAATACTAGTTCATAATGAGAAAAATCGTTTCACTATCTTTCTATTGAATAATGTAATTACTTTTGAAAGAAATTTTCAGAGAACATTTCAAATAATCTTAAAGAAAGAAAGGAAACTATGCTCATATAAAGTGTGATAACTGCGAAAGAAATAAACTCGAGGTAATTAGCATTTTAATTGAATTTCTTTCTTACAGAATTTTTATACACAGTTTGAAGTTTACTTTAAATTAACGAATGTATGGAAAACATTGCTTGAAAGTCATAAAATATTAATTATTTTTATCTTTTTAATTTAATTCACGCTTCCATACTAGAATAGTTTATGATATAGCATTTGTTAGTTTTAAGGATATAATGTATTTTTAAAATGTCGATAAGCTTTTGTTTTGATTTAACTGAATTATAAAGGATATGTTCGTTCAATCAAAGCATTAAGTACTTAAATATTGAAATAAATTTGTCGACTGTCTTTGTTGCATTTCCAATATCATTATGTCAGAAACGTTGTGAGACGCAGAGTAATCGCTTAATAATTAAGCATGTACTTTTTTAAAAGTTAAGTATTTTAAATGATATGAGCATGCTTATAAAATAAAGATTCAAAATTCTGCTATCAACTTAATTTTAAAAATATCTGATCAAAAACGTCAAATTTTACACTAGAGCAAGGGTACTTAAGTTAAAATTCAATAATTTAACTACGATCCCTATTTCAGAGTATAGATAAGCAAAGTGTTTCCTATGTTTTATTTCTCTAAATATTACACCATATACCTTTATTTTTAACCCTTAACTGGGTCAGACCTCAAACGATGGACTTTCGGTCACCTCTATTTTTGACTCAAACGCATGGAAGGACCCTGCAGCTTTCTTTTTTGTGACCTTCAATGCTTGTGCAATTTTTCAACCAGTTTCATTCAATGCTTTTTAAAATAAGCTATTCTATAATTAATACGCTATTCTATTAAATAAGCTATTTTAGCTATATCAAGGTCTGTAAAACCGCACTCTCTCTTACTGTTCCGTTATTAAACAAAGCTTAGAAGATGATTCTAAAACCTGGTCCTCGAAAGAACATCCACTCTACTTATCCCAGGTATAAAGCAAAGCTCCAGAGACTTTTAAATAAAGCATAAAGTGATTTAACTGATAATGTATAGAAGATTTTTTTCGATGAAAGTTCACGTTCAACTAATTCTGCTATATGCTTTGGAATATAATTAATTTTTCTAGTGATTACGCATATTGAAAAATTTATAATATATCGACAAAGGGCGTAAGCTGATTTTTATACTAATACTTAATCTGTATGTTTAAAATGCCCTGGAAATCCAATCAATTTCAAGAAAAGAAAAAACTATCAATTTTACCCATTTCAGTTATTTTTATATAATTGTATATACGCAATTATTATATATATATATATATATATATATATATATATATATATATATATATGCTTTTTCAAGAATAATATTCGTTGTAACATGTAATTTGAGAAGAAAATGCATGTTCAAACGCAATTACTTTTTTCGATGAAAATATTTTAATAATATTTAAAACACATTTATATATGAAAAAAAAATTCTGCAGAATATATTGTCGGACTTCAGACTGATACTCTCAATAGAATATTAAATTTGAGGGTAAAGAAAATGCGGTCTCGTAGATCCGATCTCCCTAGTTGATTCCTAAATTTTCACCTCCCCAGTTAAGGGTTAAAATTAGATTGCCTTACCCTACATTCAGATGCAAACATTTATTTCAGAAATGCAGATTTATTCAATACAGAAAAACTGTGCCAAATAATCATTTGTATTGTCGCATTTCATACAACCATCATGGCTGCAAAGAGATTTGCTAAGGATGCATAAGGTTTTTCATTTATATGATGTAATTAATCTTATTGTTACCCTAGTTAGAGCAAAAATAAACGTTTTTTTTTTCTCATTCAAGGCATACTTTTAAAAGCGTTTGTACAGAGTGGTTTAGCGATTATAGCACAAACCCTTATTTTCTCTGAAAATGACGAGACGGATGAAGCATTATACTTACGGGGCAGAAAACGTTTCAGGTTGTTTTTTTAAGTTACCTACATACTGGTGTGCGAACCTTCAATCCAAAACTCAATGTCTTAAATCCAACAACATAGAACTTATTTCAAAATAGCGTTGTTGGAGGTCATGGTTTATACAATAGTTACGAAGCATGAATAACGTCAATAGTTTTATCAGACCAATCAAAGTAAAATCATTCTTCTTTCTAAAAAATATGGCTACATGAATATTGCTTTAATTTAGACAGAAGCTTTAATCTTCAATAACATCGCTTTTTGGTAGTATTGAAATAGCGACCAAAAGTAAGCATATAATAGTAAGGGTATACTTTTCATAGTAAAATGAAGGTATTTTTGTGCTAAAATGTAATTTCAAAAGCTTCGTCATCGGTGAAATTTTCTATAAATATATGGTGTGGCAGTTTTAGAAAGAATTTGGCTTTTATTTGGACTTTCAAAGGGAAAGAAATTCTCATCAAATTACTAACAACCAACAAAGTCTATCTTGAGGGAAATGAATAGAATTGCATAGAAATGTATGTTGCAAAATAGATTTTTAAAAGGAATTTTGCCTTTTGTAAGCATTTTTATGTTAACAGAACTGTCATATGAAGCTATAAATGAGTAATATCGAACGAATACTTTTTTAGTCACTAAAAGATAACTTTAGTATTTCTTTATGAAACAAAAAAATTAAGTAGCTAAAATTGTACGTTAAAATCCGGAACAAACAGTACCACAAAAAATAAAGTTCTTTCCTTTATTTTGTGGTTATTGGAAATCTAATTAGTGCAAATACTTGAAAAACCATGATTCAGCCATATATTCAGTTTCATTAATATGTACCGTTTAAAGCTGACTTTACATATCATTCTATCTAAGCTTTAGAGTATGTGAATATTGGTTCAAAGAATTATGCATAAAATATCACCTTGAAGTTTATCACTGAACACAAAAGGGATTATGGGATAACATTTTTCTCCTGGCCTTCACTTTAAAAACAGTTATTATATAATATCTTGCGACTTCTTAAAGTTAAAGACACTTTTAATGTAAATCAAAAACCCCTTTTCTATATTATCCAGTTATAAACACCTGCAAGCAATAGAATACTAGGAAATTACATTCTTGAGGCGTTATTTCCTTTTTTAATGCAATATAATCAGACTCCCTCATTAGCAATGTGACATTCCTTTTCTCGTAAACAGAATAAGAAAATCTTTATTTTCATTAATTTTGTTTTACCTCAGCTGAAAAAAAAAATTGAATAATAGGTTTTGCATTCTTCTTTGAGGCAGCTTTTTCGTAATACATTTTTGATTAATTTTAAAGCAAGCGAAACTTCCCCAACCTTCGACAAGTAATACTGAAGATAATTAGTTATCGGGGGCAAAGCTTTGAAATTTTTTGCCTAGATTTATTTTTGAAAAATTTATCTAGCATTATATATCTTTCAATTTCTAAGAAACGTTTGGTATTGAAAAAGCAATTAGCAAGCATCAACTTTTGCTTTTCAGGACCTTTCATGGTTCACTTAACATATACATTTTTATTTGTTTGCGTAAAGCGCGTTTGACGCTTCATTTTAAAAGAAAGCAACAGTTAAGCGTTTAAAGACGAGCATTGTTGTTCAAGTGACCGTTTGTAGAAAAGTATTATAATTTTTATTGACATTTCTTTTTAATCCAGTTCAAATGCAATAACGTTTTACACTGAAGCATTTATGTAATTATCGCTCATATAATTGTAGGAATTATGTGAGTGTATTGTATTATGTTAATGTATAACAATTATGTGACTGAATATATAACAAATTATGTGACTGTATTAGTTATTATTTAAGAAGAAAGTGTAAGCTTAAAAACCAGCAATTTATGATTGCAAGAGGAGGAACTCGGAGGTGAATTATTTTTTTCAAATTTGATTTAATCCCAAATATCTAACAAATTTTACTAAATGAAAGTAGAAAATAAGATATACGTTTTCGGTTAGAAACAAAAATCTAACAAATTTTCATTACATGGAAATTTAACGTAAGTAATACGTTTTGGAATAGAAAAATACTTATGCAATTTATTTTAAAAATGGCTTTATCTATTTCAGCTATAATATGACCCGTATACTCTCAACCAGCCACGATAATTGATCATGTATTGAAATTTAACCATTTGAGTTACTTACCTCGGCTAAGAAATTGGGTTTTTTTTTAGTGAAAGTACCTCAAGAAACATCCTTATAAATCGAGAAATATTACGAAATTTGTCAGATGACAAATTTATCGTTTGAAAGTAAGGGTTCAGAGAACAATAAAAAAAATCGATATTTTTAACGATTTTTGAATTTTCAAGTGTGTAGCTATACCTTAAATATTCGCTTTGAACTTATAATTAATTCCTTTTAATCTCTCCAAAAAATCAAATATTTAATTCTTCTTAATCTCTCCAAAAAATCAAATATTTAATTCCTCTTAATCTCTCCAAAAAAATCAAATATTTAATTCCTCTTAATCTCTCAAAAAATCAAATATTTTTAACATTTAACTTCGGAGCAAGATGAGAAGGATAACTTGGAGGATTTTTCATCAAGCATCAAAGGCTTATTATTACTATTTTAACTTATATATATATATACCTTTACAACTTATTTTGAGAAAATGTCTTGATTAACAAATTCCCCAAATTTTTAAACCAGCAATAAGTTGCATGCCCCTATTAGTCATATTTTAAGTATCTTACCCTTGAAAGATATTCCAGTTCCAAAGTAAGCAAGAAAGGTACCGCAAGAACTGCTATAACAATACAAATCAGATTTTTAGAATATAAAAAAAATATTTCGCTACTAAGAAAGGTCAATTTTTTTCCTGAAAAAATAATAACGCTCTTATGGAATGAGCTCAAATTCGTAAACACTGCAATTCCTGCATTTTGTGAGATTCTATTTTGAACTTCTATCAATAAAAAAGGATATAATACTGCAAAAGTATACATGGTGGCTCAAAGGAGGCTTTAAGTTTGGAGAGAAATTGTTCTATATTTTCTTTAATAAAACATTCAGAAATTTCCTTGAGATAGGGTATCAAAAACATTCTATCATATAATTTTTCAGAAAAAAAAATTAAATCAGATTTAATTAAGTAGTTCGCCTCGTTATACCTTCGATTAATAAAAGTGTATTAAATTTTTATCAGAATTGTCACTTTGCCCTAAAGCCAAAATCATCTTGCCTCTATACTGGGTCAAGATGACATTTGTGCATTATCTTTTGAAATAGAAAATAATATTTATTACATTAAAACAATAAATTATTCACTTAAGTATAATAATAGACCATTCTAATTATATAAACAAAGAAAAAACTTACTGGAAAAAGGAAATTATGAAAAAATATTAATTTAAATTGACATCGTCAGGTTTCCCCCTTCTTTCATAACTCGTGCTTTTCATCAATCGGAAGATTTTTATTTTTATCTATATTTATTAAAAATACACATATTGATTATATGCGGAATGACGTATTAAGCGCAGAAATTAATACTAATATTATGCGAAATTTGGCTGCGATATACGGAAGAAAAAGATCAGTATTATATTCCTCTAAATTTGTTCGAATGCAAACTTTAATTTAAATAACTTCTGACCAATATTGATAAACTTTATGCCAGAAAAAATATAAATATGAAAAAAATTCAAAGTACTTCCTTGGAGACTGAAGCTATCTCTTAAACATTCTTTTAAAAAAACAAAGGAATTGATGAATTGACTTTGATGAGTCCCAGAAAGACAACAAAAATGCATTATGTGGTTTCAAACCAGATATAATATCAGTTCTTTTATTAACACATTAAAATTATTTTTCGTCCTCAAATTTTTACAATGCCAATCCAAGGGGTTATATTTTCAAACAAATGAAAGACAATGAGTAATATGCCTGTGTGCTAAATAGTGTTTCTAAAAAGTTACATTACGGAAAATATGAAGGTTTGTAGAAAATTTTAAATGAAACATTTTTCGTCAAAGCTTATCTGTTGTTGGAGCTTGCGCGCTCCTAATCGACCGTGTGACTGCGAGTGTAAATAAAACATACCTCGGTAGACACTCTATGTATTTCGGCAATAACTGATCTCAGCCGACACCGTAATCACGGTAAAAAGTGCGAATCGAAACCCACAATAACAAAAACTCCTGTCATCTGTATTCATGTTTTTGTGCTGTCTTGTGTGATGTCAATATATAATTTAGAAAAAGACAATACTGGCCCGTCGTTACTTTATCAAATGGAAACGGAATTTAAGACATGTGGTCCGCTTGTCTTCAACTACAGTAGAAAATATTTTATCGGCTTTTCAAACGAATAGCATGGGAACATAAAGAGTGAAGTTTATATTTCGAAAACAATTTCAAATGCAAATTGATTCGTAAAAGGATTCGGATTGTATTTGCACGAATCAAGAACTTTGCGCTGAGATAAGTCAAAGATGAAAATTAAGTAAGAAATAAATGGAAAAAAACCTTTTAAGGTGTAGTAAGGGGCTGCGCATCAAATTAAGTCAAAATCATTCTCCAGATAATTACGAATTATTTTAGTGTTTTCATCCGTCATAAATTTTTTTTTATTTTAACCACTAAAACAAAACTTTTCTTCTGTACATTGAAGGGGTAGACTGCCTTTATCTAAGTATAATTATCGAGTTGTTAATCAATCGCAGATGTAAAAATAAATCAAGTTTATTTTAAATACTACAAAATTTCTTCAGTAATTCTATTCTAAAGATTTATTTTCCAGGAATGATGGATTAGCTGTAATTTTTTTTATACCAGCGGGTGACCGAGCTCCGCTCGGAGAAAATAGGTATCGAAGCTAACTCGAAGATTTAAATTTTCAATTGTGATTTATCAAAACAATACATGCCATAAGAAAGTTTGTGAAACCATTGGTGAAAAGATAACCGGTTAAAGTGCACCATTGTAAACTATTCTAAACAAAGTTAGAGTTTGGAAAGGGAACTATTCTATACAAAGGTAAAGTAAAGGTAAAGATTGAAGTGTGTTGAAGTTCAATATTTTTGACAAATTTATTTAGAAAAACCAAACATATATACATGCATAAGAAACATATTATAAACCTATAACAGCATAAACATAAAACTTTATTAGTTCGCCATATTGGCTATAGATGGCAGCACGTTACC
>JAPMOQ010020853.1:287408-328102 GCA_026543055.1 Argiope trifasciata | reverse complement strand
TACCGCTTGAAAATTTAAGTAGCCATTATGGCGAACTAATAAAGTTTGAAAATATCCTATTTGTAACTCCGAACTGCTCAACCGTAGCGCTTCAAAACCGGCACCAATCGATTCCTCGTGGCCAAAAAACCCCAGATCCCCAAGTTTACCGGAGTTTATTAATTCTGGGGTGATTTTCGACTTGGCAACTATTCCTCGTATTATAGTATTAGATTTATAAGTAATATCTCTCTTTATTTCAAGAATGTATTTTCATTCAAAAAATGAAGCTAGAATTAATAGAATCATAAAAATAAGTGAAATAAAAATTGTTTCAAAGAATAATCAAATCAAAAGTTTGTGAAATCAAAGAAATTGTATAAAGAAAAGGAAGCACCTTTATCAGTAAAGAATTTTACTCATATGCTCAATAATTATAGAATAAGAAATGAGTAAACGTGTGTTGACTTTGGCTAAAATAAAATCCTGCCTTTGGAAATGAAAAATTAAGAAACAATTCTCAACGAAAGCAGTTAGCAAAAGAAAGAATTATTGTTGGTCATCTCCCTTATAATGTTCTGCATTAAATATCCCTTAAATTATCATATATAGTATAGAATGAATGAGTTATTAAGTGAGCACTGCGTATTTTTTTTTCTTAATAAATCAGTGTTAATCTTCCTTTACATAAAGTGCAATTTCAAAGTGAGATTAGTTTCTGTTTTGAAACAAGAAATTGAACATACATAATTAAATTAATGCAGGAACGTTTACTTCAAGAATATTTAATGAATAATTTTATTTTCATTTTGAATTAATTTTATGTGCCATCGTGCACTGTGTAATAATATCTTGCAACATTTTTTTGCTACAATTGCAATTTATTTATTTTCTATATAATTCATATATAGAAAATAAATAAATTGCAATTGTAGTTGCACTATATCCTCGTGCAAATAATGCAACACATATGAACAAAGACTGTAATTTTTTAGGATCCTTTAATAATTATAAGTAATCTACAAAAGATAACTTTAAGCATTTCTGTTTTAGAAGATTATTTCGAATATTTATTGTATTATTCTTATGTTATTTATAAAATAGAGCCTTTTTTACACTAACTATATTTGTAAACTGATTCATTATATAGGTATATATCCTAAAATGTATTTATGAACAATTCATAATTAAATGATCATTCTGAACTTATTGAATTCAGATTTTATGTAACGAATAAGTTTTTATGAGATAAACTACTCATTCATATTGAATTATTCACTAAAAAGCAATGTAGCATTACATATTATTTAGAATTCCATCTTCCCTGAAATCTTGTGTTTCTGTACACATCATTTAGAAATGAATGGATAAAACTTACAAAAAGTTTACATTTAAAAAAATAAAAATGAACGAATAATGAAAATAAATACAAAAAGTTAAAATAACAAATAAGACCCCATTAGATAGAAATTAACATCAGTCTGAAAACGACATGGTATTTAATTTTATTTGATGAAAAGCGAACGGTGTTTAGAGAGCGAAGCTATAAATAAAATGCATTGAAGCAATAATTTGTCACCATCTTCTTCTGAGCTTACTACAAGGATGAATAGCTATAATTATTATTTCTGTCCTTATTGTTGATTTCGTTAGGTGACCAACATATTGACCTTGTCTCTTTAAAATGATCGTTTAGCAAAGAGCGTGATATTTCACTGGAAAAATAAATCATTCAGAAATTATTAATATGCTTTGTGCCCCCATTGAATGCGGCATCCACTACTAAATAAATAGCAGTTACATGCCGCTAATTCATCAATACAGATTTCAAGTGTTTAAGAAGTATTAAAAAGATCGACACGTCCAAAATGAGGTCACCTATTATTTTTTCTATGAAGTCAATTTCTATGGTATTAAGGTCCTATGTCAAAATTAGCACCGCATGTCCTATGATATGCCACTTATTTTTTTCTCCAAGAAAGTGGTATATAAACTGCTTAAAAATCAAATTCAACGTTATATGTATCAAATGAGTTGAATTAGGAGTTTTTTGAAAATGTATAATTTTCTATGGTGTATTTTTTAAGTAATTTGAGTTCTTTTTAATTGAATGGAGGAAAAAGTTTTTATGTTTCTTTCTTCCTATTTAAAATATTAATCTATATTTTGAAATCTGAAAAAAAACTTTCAGTTTGCTTACATTCTTTGACATCTATTCGGAGTGAATCATAAATTTTCAAATCAATGTATTTTATGCACAGTATAAAAACAAAGAAATGTAATAAATTTATTTACGGAATCTTACTGTTTAGTTGGTTTTTATTTAAAAATCTAGAAGACTTTCTATTGTTCAAATGTTGACAGAATGATGTTAAAAGTAAGACTCCAATAAATGAAATTTGAGAATTGTTCTGAAATTGCTTCAGTTTTCATCTAATGTCTGAACGATATTAAAAAGGGATACAAAATTAAGCAGTTTTATACAATTTTTCTTCTTCTTATTTATTTTTTCGTATTAAACTCATTGCTTTGTCAAAACATATTTAAATAAAATAAAAAATGTTTTTATCTCGATTTTACATTGCGCATTTTCAGAAGAAAATGTATTTCCAGCTCAAAAACACTTGTACAGTTTAGTTAGTATCCAACTGTTCCATCGATGATTTTGATTTCTAATAATTTTTACTCTTCGAATTTTGAAGTTAACTTCATCTTTCTCACATCAATTTTCGTTTTAATGTAATTTGACTTACATTTATGTCATACAGAAAAGCTAGTTCTTTTAAGTTTTACTGATAAAAAAAAAAGTTTTTTTGTTTGTTAGGGCTTTTCAGAGACAAAGCAATCAAAGGAATTCATAGTTATGAATAATTTGATTTTATATGCTCGGTATAGTTACAAATAACAAATTTGTCGACCTCATTGCATATAGGGTTTGCGTGTCTTCCCCGTTATCTGGGCGTCCCGGTCTTGAGTCCCAGTTAATGCATAGATGTTCTTCATCTGTGTTTAATCTCTGAGGTTTATGAATATGCCCCCCCCCCTGAAAAAAGGGTTTGTACAAGCGAATGCGACTCACGAGTAGCTAAGGCGCACTCTTGGTTCTAGATGTCGCTGATAAAACAAGAGACTCTCTCTCGCCTAAAATTGTTGTCTTGTCTATGACAAGCGCCATAATAAATAACAATAACAAATTTCAAATAGATGTAAGTAAATTTCAATCTTGAAAAAGATTGAAAAGATTTTTTAAAATTTAAATCAGTTTTTTTCCTATTCTAAACATATTTATAAATGTTAAACCCGGAAGCAAAAAAAAAAATAATTTGTCACCTAAGAGATAATAAGGGAAATGTGAGCAACAAAATTTGACTAAACATGCTTATAATAAGAAATGTGTACTAGATGATAACTTGAAAGCAGTGAAACACGTAATTTTAGAAAAATAATTTGAATATTTAATTCTGATTTTTGTTTACATATACAAAAACTTTGTATTAAGCTCATTTATATGAAAAAAAAAAAAAACTGAATTACTTATGAAAGAAAAACCACTGCAAGGGAAGATCTGACATTTACTAGAAAAGTTTTATGCTTTTCTTTATCAGAAACATAATTCAGGTCCAATTTAATCCATCCTCAATTCCGATAAATGACACAGGACGATATAAATTGCACCCTATGTATCATAATAATCCTTTTGTTAGCTGAAACATTTTTAAATTTTATTTTAATCAATTTTTCAGAATCCCATTATATCTGGATGTGTATAGTAATATTAGAACTAAAATTTAATTTAGCTAATGCTGTACCATGCAGGGCAAAATTATACAGTTAAAGTTTAAAATTCGCAACCAAAATTGAAAGCTTATATGTCTACGTCATTCATTTTACAGAGAGTTACAGATACATATGAGATTGTCATTATCACTTCACAGTTTCGTTTGGTATGGTAATTTATCGTGGTAAATTCATTTTATTACTTTAGCATTCCGATTTGCATTTCCACGATAATCAGCTTAAGGAAAAATATCTATTTTTTTTCAAATGGACAAATGAAAAAAAATTCTCTACTTGCACAGCATTTTCAAAATTTCCAGTCGACATCAACAATTGAACGATAACATATATTTGAAAGTTCATAAAACCTATATTTGAAAAAAAATTCCTCTTGAATCGAGTTTTGAAATTACAGATTCCAGAGCCTGATGCCCCTTGGCCACAGTAACCTCCATATAGTTTTTACTTCTACGTAGTATTAAATGAATAACAAACCTCTACCTCTAGATAGTATTAAATGAATAATAAACCTCTCCCTCTAAATAGTATTAAATGAACAATAAACCTCTCCCTCTAAATAATATTAAATGAATAATAAACATCTACCTCTAAATTATATTAAATGAATAATAAACCTCTATTTCTAAATAGTATTGAAATGATCGTATTAAAAGTATATTTCCCTTTTTCATACGCTTGTTTTTGTCAACTGATTAAATGGAAAAATGCTTGAAACATCAATTTTTAGTTCAAAATACAACGTATATTAATGCATCGTTCGGTTTCAAAAAATATAATTTCTTTATACCATTTCTATTTTTGCTTGTTGATCCAATCAAATTTGAAACACGTAACTAAAACGCAATGAAATACAGAAAGAAATATTTTCTACCATCAATGTAGCATTTTATTTTCTTGTTAGAACTTGGCAAACGTTTCAAAAAGCTATCAACTGAATACGGAGCTGACTTTAAAATGATCAGAAAGTCATTTTCTTCTCCTTTAAGCCATGATATATGACAGTAATGGACCTGCAACAGTCCAGTTTAGATTTTGAAACATCTACGACTGGATTCTTCATCACAGAAATTGTAGAGAGGATATTATTTTCGATTTCTACAGGCGAAACGGATTTCTTTTCATTGAAGAGATTTCTTTCTTTGACAAGCTAATAAATCTAGAACTTACAAACTGTGGAAGCATGTATAATGAAGTAGAACGTGACTTGAATAAAACTAGTTTGCCAGAATTCATCTATTGAATAGAGAATGGATTAAATATAGTTAAGACATTTTGCATTCGATAGATCCTATATAAATAATTGCTCTAACATAACAACAAGATTTTATATTTTTTGAATTAAATCTCTTTAAAGAATTTAATGATCGCTTCCATAAAAAATCTTATTTAAACATATGAGCCATCTTTCGGAATTATCAAGAGTAAAATATGTATCGGAATAATATTTATTGATACAGGAGAAACCGATTCTTAGTTAAAAGTTTCATAGAAATTGCAGGGTTTGGAAAAATTATAGCTCATTTTTGTTCTGTCCTAAAATCTCAGCAACCTAGATTTCGAAAATAATTTGCTTATTTCTTCATAAATTCATTTTCAATTCGTTTTAATCCCTTTTTGCTGGTATTCTTGCATGTTCTTCTCAACAGGTTTTATTCATAGAGCAATAATAATAATAATATATAAATGAAATAAAATAAATAAAAAATAAAGAGAAGATACTTTTTCAGTATTAGGGTATGTTTGAAAAAAAATCAATCAATATTAAAAAGAAAATTTTAAAAAATTAAGTACGTGTACGAAGAATGCAAAGATTTTTGAAAAACAATTAACATCGTGAATGTATATAGAATATCGGTGAGAAATTTAAAAATATTTTTGTTACATGAATCATATCAAGGGAATAAAGAAATGTTTTTATCAATCTACTCGAGACTACAATATTTTATATCACTTGTTATGGGATGATTTATACTCAAGAGTGGGATTTTAGAACTAGTTTTGCTCACTTTCTCTGAGGTATCTGATTGTTTTCACGTATTCCTGGATTTGGTTTCTCAATAATCTTCTACATCAGAATCTTCAGAATTAAACTATGAGTTAATTAAGTTAACGTGTGACTCTCTACTTGTGGAATAATTTGGAGAGTTTGAGAAAAGGTTAATTTTAAAATAAAAGGAAGGAAATCCTTGAAAATCAAAAAAGGAAATATGCTGTTTCGAACATTAAAGAAAGTGAGTTTTAAAAGTCCTTTGATTGTGAGAAAACTGTGTCAAAGCTATTTATATTTCTTTGCCTCCAATTTTGATACCCTTATATGATGTCCATTTATTTATAAATTAAGCGTGTAACGTAAAGACAGCATCGATATATTGTGAAAATGGATATAAATAAAAATTAGTCTTAAGGCAAGTAAAAAAACAATTATCATAGAGGAAAGTCCCTCTCGAACATTTGCAATAATAGCACATACATTTGAAGAAGATTTGCCTTCCTTCCCCAAAACAGAGTGAATTCAGCGAGGAGATTCTAGACTAACCGTCAAATAGTTAAGCCACTTTCAGTCCATCTGTTATAGACCACATTGTCGATTGTTTCTCGCATTTTGTCTGTGAGATCAGGATATTTAAGATTCCAGTCCCTTCATTTCACGTAAAACTTAACTTTCATTCCTTTATATTCCCCACAAAACTTAATAGACAGAAAGCCTAAAACTCGCTACAAATGTTTTGAATTTTGCCTTTGAACAAAATGTTAAAAATCATACTCTACTAGAGTAGGGGAATTTAAAAGAAGTTTGAAGTTGGCATGTTTGATCTTGCTCCTTCTTTCACTTATTGACTCATCCTGAGGTCATACTGAAGTTTTAGTATATATATGTATTCTGTATAGCATATCTAATAGCCAACAAAATGTATCATTTTGTTTATTTTAAATTCTCTAAATATCACTATTTAGGAGGTCTTCAAAACAGTAGTTTAATTGAATTTCACATTTTCACCATTTACTTGGTGAAAAAATCCAAAGGCTGAATTTTAACCATTAAAGACATACACATTCTTAGAAAAAAGACGTAAACTCACACACATTATATATATATATATATATATATATATAACATTTTTATTCATAAGATATTTTGCTATAAGTTTGGGGCATTAAATTCTTTATTCTTCTATCTCATTTCCCATCATTTTAAATGTCTTTAAACAGAAGCTACATAAACTACTAAATATAATTCTTCAACTAACATATCTATACATATTTATGCTTTTAGAATTTCGTGAATTAAGCATAATAAATAAGGACCATTGAAATATTATATAAAACTCCATTACGGTATTTTATTCCCAACAGAATTTTTTGTCACCTTTACTTTCACAAATTCCACGGTTCATTTGAATTGAATTCTGTTCAGTGAATCTCTGTAGATAAATCGATCTAATACTCTATAGATGACGTAAGGCTATAGATACGATGTACTTACCTTCAGCACAAATCTACTTTAAGTGCTATCGAAGGGTATCCTTCTTCTACAAGTTTACTCTCAAATTAGACTCGATAGTTCTTTAATGTGTATCGACGGATCTCAAGTATCGATTCTATCGAAGGAATTTGAAAGGAAAAGATTAATTATTTACTTTGATCCTCAAATCAAAGTCCACTCTTCAAACTTATCTTGTACTATATGACTGGCTAATATCTAGGTAATATAATTTTCTGTGTTTGAACCTACACTACTGGTGGAAAATATTACAAGTTCGAGAAATTTCACATTTTTTCAAGAATAACCCTCCAAAATGTGTTTTATTTTACGTGTTAATTTTATGTTAATATGCTAAATTAGTCTAAAGGCAAGATATAATTAAGTTATGGAGGTAAAAAATATATTTAATTTCAAAAAGAATAAAATATAAACAAAATGTACTTGTTATTAATATCGAAATAAATTTTTATTTCCCAGAATAAAATAAAGAAAAAATTTCAAGTTCTTTTAATCAGAAAAGATATTAAAAAGTTGAAGTAAACTGAAAATCATTTAATATTTGGTTGGGCTACTACCTCTGTCTTTGATCACAGCAACCATTCTTGTGGGCATGGAATCCACAAGGAATTATGCTACTTATTTCGATATTTCATGCTGTTAAACTTTAATTATTGTTTCATGAAGCTGTTATTTTGTTCTGCAATGATTCTCAGTTATTTTCTTTCGTATTATACTTCAGAAATTCTCAAAAGGGTTTAAATCTGGCGAGTTCCCAGCCCATACGAGAGCATTAATAGAGCATACCATATAGAGATCAGAACTAAAATTAATTGAAATTCAAAGTTAATTGTAAAGTGTGTCTTATCCTTTTTTGATGTACGAAATGGTGCTAGATTGTGCTAAAATAAAGATTTCTGCCTTGGGAACATATCACGAGCACTCTGAAACAATTGATCCTTCAGCACACTAACACACTTGTGACCATTCACGGTTCACTCTGCAAAACGAAGTCGTCTATTTGACTGATATGACATGCACCCATACACCATTATGCTTTATGTGTGTTTTTATGTATGAACCAGGCATTCTGTCCTTGTGCTCGCCTCCCAACCCCAGACAGGCTTGTTAGATATTAAAGAAAAGCAACTTTCTTAGCTGAATATAACTTGCCTCCATTCTGAAATACTCTAATTTGTATGCATCCTGTCCCACTATAATCGTTTTATACACATTTCTTTCGTCATTTCTTTTTTTTATAGAGATTTGTAACTAGCTTCATAAAACCCCTTTGGAACTGTTTTGGGATTGACAATAATAGAATTGGGCTCATTACATTCTCTTGCAAGAGTAGCAAAACATGAAAATCTATTTTTACGGCATAATTGTAGAGTTTTTACAGCATGTCATTATAGAATCAGCACGTATCTGCAGATTCGTAAAGGATGAATTAACTATGCTGATATACTCAGCTTATCTGAAAAAAACGTCATTAACTAAGCACTAAAAATTCTACAAATTCTCTCCGATGATGGATCCTAACATTTGAAATGTTTTTCTTTGTGCATTAAAATAATAGCCTGGAGCTTTTCAAGAGGTAATTACCACATTTTAGAAATGGATTGTCAGTTTAAATTGAAAAGTAATACGCATCGAACGCACTTCGAAAGCACAAAGAAAGATTTTGTGATGAGCAGCCGGGATGAAGCAATTGTTGGATTGCAATTGCTTCACAATGGATGACACAATAGTTTAAAACTTCCCCACCACATTTATAATATAAAATTTTACTTTAAATGAAAAAAAAATACTTTTCAGGGCTTATTCTTGAGAAAACATGAAATTTCTGTAACTTGCAATCTTAATTCAGTAAATTCTCTTGCTTAGTAACTTTGTATTCCGCTTATGTAGTTCCAAAATAAAACAATGCGAAATGTGAGTTATTTCTTCTACTTTCTACCAACAAAGCGTTTTTAATGAATGATTTAAATTATTTGCTATTAAAACACATTTTTTGACACTATGTTTTGATTGGGAATTGTCAATCAGCTCTGCTAACTTTGATTTTGAAAATTAAAGGATGAATTAACTATGTAGATATACTCAGCTTATCTGAAAAAAAACGTCATTAACTAGGCACTAAAAAATCTTGCCCATTGAGAACTGTTAGTGCCTCTTAACATTGCATTTGTTTAAAACTTTCAGAGCTTTGAGCTCTCCACTTTCACTCTTAGAATATTCAAGAATAAACTGGACTACTTTTATTAAAATTTCAAGCCCATCTTCTCCCTCTCCTAGGATTCCTCGTGACCGAGCTACTCAAATAAAGAACTTCTAATATAATTTCAATTATAAAGCGGAGGCCTAAACTTTCCTGAAAATAGTGCTCTCAAACCCGGTGGTAATATTTTATCTTTCGACAGAGGTCGAGCGATCTTTTGTAAATTGATCGATTATGCTCCCACTTCGATTAAAACTTGCTGAGCTCCCGAGACAAAGGCCTGACAGCCACTAGATGGATTAGCAAACATTCCTGCTTCGGCACTTCAAATTTCCGGGCATTTTTACCTTCCAAGCGTATTTTTAAGTAACTATGAAAACTAATTATGACCTTGTATCATTAATAGGATCATACATTTTGAATAATCATGTATGTTCGCCTTTTTATCCAGTAATAAAAGAATATATTTTAAAACTATCGACTCTCAGAATATGTTCAGTGGATTTTATCCGCATTAAAAGCGAACGAATTTCTTTTATATCTAACATCTAAATGTTTGTTGGTATTTTATTACTGAAGACGCACTAGTGGTCCTATTATGTCAAGACTGGATTATTTTGTGTTAAAGAAATAGAAATCGTGTTTTTCGAATGGAATTTTCTTCGAATAAATTCCACAACTTTCTAAAATCCGACTTTTATCCTACTAAAATCCTCATTTGAATTCCTTCTTTCGAAAATAAGTTAGAATAAAATTTTTGGGGGATCTATTATTATTTTTATTATACTTGAGCTTGAATTTTAGTATTTTCAAATCAGCAACAAATATTCATTCTTGCAAATAATGATAAATGTTTTTCCCATTGATTACATTAACAAGTAATTAAAACTTGTAATGAATAAAAGAATATCATCATTGAATTGATACGGATAAAAAATAAATTTATAAAATAGCTTAAAACGGATGACATCGAATGTACATTAAAAATTGCCCTTAGTCTATATCAAAAATTCAGTCAGAAAGAAATTTAAACTCTAAGAGTGAATAAAATTACAGAAATTATCAAATAATTAAATGAAAATTGAGAAGCAACAATAAAACTCAAAGAAACACATGGTTGAAAGATTTTGGAAAACTGTATTGCTAACAATTAAACAATTTTAATTTTTTCGGCCACATATTCGTATTATAGTTTTGAATACCTGTGATACATACAAAATTTGTTAACATTTCTTGACGGACATAGAAAGCAGCCAACAGATAACGAAAAATAATTATAAATTTCGGTTTGTGTGGAATCATTATATAAAGATTACGTACATAACTGTTGCCTACCCTAGTAGCAAAAAATTATTAGGCAATATTTGTACCTTCTTTCTTGAATATTCATAAGAGTTAAAATAATATTTAAATGATTAAAGAATTTTGTGTTCCTTCGAATGTTTTTTTTTATAATTCCATTGTAATTAGCTTATTGTAAATTGTTTTCATAACTTCCTCATTTTTATCTGAAATGCATTTTTTACTTCGTGTATTTATATATTTGTAGACGAAAGTTTAAAATGTTGTGTGTTAAATAGGCAAATATAATTTTACAGTTTTTGAGTAGAGTTTTTTACTTATTCAAACGTTAGCATACCAATATTCCTAAACAATCACTTTAAAAAGATATTTTCTTTTAATTCTAAGAAAATATGGCATAGGAAAATATTAAATACTTTTTTATACGGCACAATTCCATTATGTCATAATTTTTTAAAAAACATTGCAGCATTTGATTTTGAGAACAGAAATAGCAGGGGATTGAAAAAATAAATCAGAAATCAGAGTTCAAATTTCTAGGATTTGAATTAAAGTCTACAGTGTTTTGATTTTGTAGAATTATTTTTAATAAAATTATTAAATCAGAAGCTAAAAGTTGTAGAACTATTGTATTAAATAATTCGATTAATAATTTTGAAATGTCATGTTTTTAAAAAATGTTCACTCTTGTTTTAAATATATTAAGAATTATCATTTAACATAGTGTTGATACAAATGTTTCTGGTGCTGCCGGTTTTAAGGGACCTAATGTGTCAAATTTTAAAGAAAAATATGATTAAAGGTTACAAAATATTACCATGACCAGGACGCAATTTCTAGTTACAAAACCACTGATAGTGACTAGGGGCAAAAAAATCATATGGTGTCCCAGGTGCAACTTATCTCCACTACGCCCCGGATATTTGTGGGCAAGTTATTAGTTAGTCTTAGCGATAATACTATAAGAGTCAAATATTTTTCGCCACCTTAATCGTTATCAAACCAATTATTTACTTTGACGTTTCACAGAAAAAGAAAATAAATTTTCGTCTGTTTTCCAGTCATATTTTTAGCGAAATATTATTGTACGATCAGTTTAACTTTAAAAAGCTAGTGTTTTAACAAAATTAAAGCCGATATAAATGATAAATCCGTCTGAGAAACTTCATTTTTTATTAATGAATTTGTTATTTTTTAAATAAAATATTGAATTTATATATCTATAAAAAATAAATTTTTTCGAACTTTTTTTGCCTTTCTATTGACCGATTACAGACGGGCATTTATCTCTTTATCAATATTTTTCAGTGGCCATTAATTGGAAGTCATGATTGCTGAAATAAATAAAATTAAATCACTCGAAAATAATTACCAGTAAGTAAATAGTGTTTTTTAATCTGTTGGTTTGATATGTTAAACGTAAGATTAGGTTTATTGAATACATTAAATCAATGTTTTCTAATGTAGCCACATTTTTTCCCTGGACTTCTCAGAAGGTTCAATTAAACTTAATTCGCTCAAGTAGATCACAAGTAAAACAAATAAATTTGTTAAAAAAGAAACTATGCCTAATTTGAAATGACATAAATTGATTAATTCCTTCTTCAGTCCCAAGCGTTTTCCTTTTTTTTTTAATATAAGGCCCTATTTAACATAAAACAATTAAATGAATCACTAAAATTATATAATTATGCAGATCAAATACAGACGATTTAATTTTACTCCCTGCTTGTGAAGCTGAAGTCGTAGGGTAAGTCATATCATTGTCTCACCAACCTGCTCGAAAGTACAGGGATAATAAATACTGAATGACCGAACTCTGCTACAGCAGCATTTGCGAGAACTGTAGTTGAATTCACTGCCTATATCATATATATATATATATATATATGATATATATATTTAATTAATCAAAAAATGTCTTTAAATTATTAAAACAATTAAAACACATTTCTTGATCAACAAAGTTAAAACGAAACCAACTAGGTCGAAATCGAAATTAAAACTCAATTCAGAATTACACGCTAAAAGTTCACAAAATGAAAGGTAAATGAATAAGAACCAATTAATGAAACAAATCCGCAATACTATATTCAAAGAATTATTTAAACGAAACAGAAACAGAAGTAACTACGGAAACGAAACCAAAACCGGAATCGAAACTAAAAATCATTACTGATTAAACCAGTTTTAAGAATTAAAATGTTTTTAAATCAATCATTGTATTTAGAGAGCGCAAATGCAGCTACAACTAAAATACAAATGAATATAAATTAATTAACAAAATAAGACAACCGAATCAAAATAAACAATAGAAAAAAATAGTCAATAGAAAAGGAATCCGGCCTCAAAACTTCGTCAGGAGCCACTTTCAAGCAAGGATTCCTAATAAGGGATTTTTTCTGTGAGATATCGAAGGACAATGGTCAAAAGTATTGACACCTCGTGGCTCGAAAATCCCCCGAAAATGAAGGCAAAAGAGATATACCAATTTTAACAGAAAAAGACAAAAACAAAGCAAAACATTAAAAACATCAACAAATGAAACAAATATATATAAAAAGTAAAACTACATAAGAAAATCACAATTAATGACAATATTAAGAAAACAATAAGTTTACAGACCTGGCCAGCCGTTCTTGCTTTCCAATAATAATACTACAGTGTAACCAAACATAAATGGGATTTATTAGCGCCATCTATTTCACTAATATTTCATTATTTCTTTTTTCATTAAAATATTGATATTACAGTAGTTTTTGGGAAAATCATTATTGTTTAAATTTTTAATAAATCTATTTGTTGCTTTTATAAAAGAAATTTTGTTATTACACATTGTTTTAATTTTATTGAATTGTGAGAAAATTAAATTTTTGAAAATTTTCGAGTTAAGATTAGAGTGATAATTACAGAGTTTAATTATATTAAATTTGAATTCGTCTCTTTTATCATAAATACCGACTATTGTTTTTTCATTGGCAATTTCGATCCTTAAATCCAGATAAGTAGCTTCAAGATTATCATTATTTGTTTCTTTTAAAGTTAATTCTTTAGGATAGCAGTTAGTAACAATATTGGTATTATCTAAGTTAATCAAAATTAAATCATCAATAAATCTCCATCCGTTTATTAAGTAATTATTAATTATTTTTTTCTCGTAATAATGAAGGAAAATGTTGGCTAAAGCACTTGAAAAAGTTGTACCCATTGGAATACCCTTAACCTGTAGTACAGGCAGTTATAATTACTACATGGGGAAGCAATTTTTCAAATACCTAAAAATTATTCTAAGTAAAATTGAAGAAGAAGATTGTTTTGTCATTAATAATAACAAAAAGATTTTAGATTTCTTAAAAGATAACAAAATTTATAAAATTAATACTTTTGACTTTGAAAATTTATATACCAACCTGCCCCTTGAGAAATTAATAAATGTCTGTACTCATATATATGATGAATATTTAACTGAAAATGTAATTAATAAACATAACTGGCTGGTTTTATGCAATTTTAATATTACCGAAAATTTATATCTTTTATCTTTTTATCTCATTTATATCTTTTTTTATTGTGTATCTATGCTAATGGTTGTCTCATTGTTGAGTAAATTGCTTTTATCAAAACATGCACGTGTTATTAGATCATGAACTACATTAGAGTTTCTTTCTTTGGATTTCAAAACCATTAGAAACTTTTTTTCTAAATTATATCTTTCTCTAGCACTTCATTTGGATATTTGTCTTTTTAAGGGAATAATATATTTTCATTCTTGTAGTTACTTACGCTGTGAACATATATAGCGCGCTGCATAGGTTGCTATGACTGTCAAGGACATTCTATCTGACTCGTTATCTAATTTAATTTTATCTACCTTTCATCATTTATCTAGTAGCTGAATGGAGTAATGGAATTTCATAAATGTGTTACGAAATAATGCCTGACTATCAATTATTGGCAAATCTTATGAGAGTGTTTTTTTTTTTGCTGTAAAATGTCTTGGGTTACTTTCAATTCACTTCCTTCTTACGATATATCTCCCGGAGTAAATATTTTGACGCATTTTGTCGAAGTCTTAATTAGAATCAAACCTCTTGAATTAATATTTCTCATTCATTTTTTACTGCATCCTATAATAAAGTGCGTCTGAAATCCATATTCCGAATTTTGCATCAAGAAAGCTTATTTATTTCTGAAAACCGAAATGTGCATGTGCAAAAAATATGCATCAGCATATTTTTTGCATTATATTTTTATATTGTTGGAATACGTTATAAAGATTTTTTTTAAGTTGAACTTCAAGCAAAAACTCGGTTAAAGGGCGAAAAAAATCCATGTCAAAGTTGAAATTCGCTAGGAGCTTAAATCATTAAAAATTATGCATTTACTGTATATACTAGAAGAAACTAATCGAAAAAATACCTTTGAAGTGTCAGCCATTTATATTTTTTTTATGTTTAAAATGTAAAATGAAATTTGAATGACTAATGACACAAAAACATCAGAAAAGTCATAAAGTTCAGAAACATGACTGCATGGTCTCAAAAAAAAATAATGGAATATACGTAACGAAGTAATATGAAAAATTCCATCCTTAAGCTTTTAAAATAAATAACACACTTCAAAAACAAACAGGCAATATTCTTGGATTTCTCTGTTTTAAATGATTTTCGAAGTAAAAGTACACAAATATGCAGAATATTCTAAATTTGCCATTTATTCTTCTGACATTGAAGAAGAAAAAAATTTATTTCGTAAATTTCTGATTGCTTTTAATTACTAGCTCGATTTGTCAACGTATTTTATTCAACTTTTTCTTTCTTAAAATACTGATTCAGGAAAAATATTTTAAACAACGTTTCAAAGAATGTCTAGAAGGCGAGGAATTAACGTTTAATTCAAGAATACTCTTTTGAAGCGTAATTACTTTCAATTAATTAGTGGAATCTTGCATAGATTTTTTTGTCGCAAGAAGGTGACTTTCTCTGTAAATTGTTTTATTAGAGAGCATAACACGTATATTATTTTTTAACTGTTTAATGTTTAAGCCTCATTAAGGATCAATTAAAGCACATCTAACTTGTATAAAAATTATGTCCTTGACATTTGTAAACTTCGTACAATTTTTATACGTTGTAATGTTTTACAAGTTTATTCTTTAAAGAAAAGTTTCGAATTTAAAATAAAAACGTGTTTATCATTAAGCAATTATTTAAAATTTTGGTTAACTTTGTAAATTAAAAATGCAAATCCATAATCTTTGCTTTACTATCAATGATTCGGATGACTAAAAGTTTCATAAGAATGAATTGGAATCCTTACTAATCCATGATAAATGTCTATTAACTTAAGTACTTTTATTTATTATATATACCCACGAGGATACGAGCAGAGCAATAATAAAAGCATTCAAATACTTTATTACATGGAATATGAAGTCAATATAATAAATTGGTTATATAATAATGAGTTTTGAAATTATTATAATAATGAATTTTGAAATTTAAATTCTTCTCGTTTAATAGAATCTTTTCTTTAGTCCATAATAGAATTTATTTATAATAAGGTTTTTTAAAGTTGTTACAAAATATACAGACATTTATACTCTATGTTGAGTCTAATCTATTTAGAAGAGAATTTGGAATAACTCAAATGACTACAAAGAAATATAAAATATATACATTTCAGTTGGCCGTGTTGGCACATGGAGTTTTTTCCTACAAAAATGAAGTGTAATTCGTGTAATAATTTTCCCTTCACATAAATTTTTGTAACGAAACAAGTAAATTTACTGGGTAATTTTTTATTATGAAAACAAAATTCGATTGTTTTTTTCTGAAATATCGTTTACATAATACAATGAAAGCTAAACAAAAATAAATAAATAAATAACTTTTTACATTAATTGAGAATTTTAGCAAACAATGAAAATTCACTATAGTTTTGTTTCAAGTCATAGTAAACAGGTATAGTGCAGGGACCAATTTAAACTTTAAGAAATGATGAAGTTTTCAAAAATTGTCTTTTTTCTACTGTAAAAATATTAGTTCCAAAACGCTCGCTTTTAGATGTGTAAATGTATAGAATGGTTGACAACACCTACATTAGTTGAAGGTATCATTTACTACCGAATTCTCAAAAGTTTTCAGCGCTAACGGATTGCAAACTTGCAACTAACCACTTGACGCATGAGATTGCACGCAAACTTACAAGCTATTACTTAAACCACAGTCTTTAACTGACAACTGCCGAATATGCAACCGTTCAATCTCTGCATCATTAGTTATATGAAAGGGAATCTTTCTCTGTCTGTAAACATGATATAAGCTATATGGTATCTTTTAGAATTTCTTGAAATCGAACAACTATCCAACGTAGAATTGATTTTTCTAAAAGAAGTTGAACTGTGGAGCAAAACTTGAATTTGTGGTTTTCAGTCGTTAGGAAGATGTTATAGGACAAAAAATTGCATTTATTCCATGCAACACTGAGTAACTATTTAAAGTGACTATGCTGAATTTATTGAGACAAGTTATAGCTATTCTGGCAGGGCCGTTACAAAATAAACGGAATAATGAAGCTACAAAAATAACTAAAAAACAAATATCAACGGCCAAAAAGTTCAATTACAAAATCGTACGCTATTATAAAAAATTCACAAAGAAACGTTTCCTGCAGCTGTCTTTAAAATTGGAGGGCATATTTGCAATTAAAATTATCAACTTTACGCGACTTTAAAAAAGGGCGCGTTTGAAATTAAAAATGCATTCTTTGTTATCCCCATAGATTTTTTCAAAGTTAAGCAACGAAAAACAGCAGAAATTTAAACAATGGGGAATGTAAACAAAAGTAATTTTTGAAAAAGAAAATGGAAAAAAAATCCCTAGTTGAATGGTTGGAGAATTCGAAAATACATTTTTATTTGCTTTACAGCTTTAAAATTGACCTTTTTTCAGTTAAAGGAAATTTTATACATGACTCCAAGAAATTTTACCAAGTGTTTAATTATTTTGGTATATTATATATAAATCAAATTGAAATTTTTGGTTCTGATTTTTTTCACATTATTTTTGTTCTTTCCTCTTTTTACCGTCACAAGCGTTTTAATCTGTCTCAATAAATTTAGATAGCCACTGCTGGTATATATTGCTTCCCTCATACGAGACCTGATATTGAATATAAAGGTTTTAACAGGACTTTACCAATAACTGTATATACATATAAAAATTACCATGTGACATAAGGTAATAAATGATGTTTAGTTTGGGAAAAGATCAAAAATGTGCCCAAAAATTGCTGTTAAATGTCAAAAATTGATTTGAAAAAATAATAAATTATGTTTCAGCAATTATTTTTTTTTAAATCGGAAACGTATTTTCAAAATTGTTTTTCCACGTAGCTAACAAAACGATTTAATGTTGTTGGGGATCGAAAATTCTTGAAAATGAAAAAGTAGTTTGGAGCCCCTATCTGCAAAAATTCTTTTATCTAATAAAAATAATGGCATTATAATAAAAAAGGAATTTTATTCTCTTTAATTTAATATCAGCGGATAGCGTGGAAACCGATGAGGTTTTAAGATATTTAAGAATAACTAAATTGGCATCAGTAAACATCGCTGCAACTTTGGTACATATGTTGGTAGAGGGCATTGTGAAATTCGAAAGATAAATTCTGAGAGGTGATTGTGAGCATTAAGGAGATAAATAACATAGGGTCGCAAGTAAAGTTTATTCAGTGAAAATTGTGAAAACAAAAGTCGAAAACATAAGGAATTTTGCTAAAAGAAGGGCTCTATGAACGTGAGGATCGGGAACAAGGCAGTTGAGTATAAGAAGCTTTTTCGTATGCAAATATTCCATGCCTTCGAGGAAAATAAAAGCAGTGAGCAAGTATTCATTTATGGGCTTCGTAGAATTAATGGTGTTTAAACTTTATTCTCAAACAGCATGTTAGATTTTCCCCATCACAAATAGGCAAGTATGCATTTAACTTACAGCCAAGCAGATGGAAATGGATATCTAGCATAAAGAATGAACCAAAAACAATAATCGAGGAGACGTTGTACGCACCACACCATCTTAACAAGCATCGATCGACGGCGTGATCGAACGTGATCTCTCAATTATGGTTATCGAGTCAATTTCTTGAAAATTTAAAAAACTAGGCATTCATTTTTATTGGATTGTATCTTTACCTTATTATATCCTAAATATTGGTGGAGCAATACATTTTGTAAGGAATCCCCTGTTTGGCACAAGTAAAGGAAAAGAAAACCGATTAGGAAAGAAAAACAAGAAAAGGTGAACATTTTGTTATGTTTCACAAATATATCCTCTGTGTTCATATTGACATCGTGCAATAAGTAATGCTTAATTCATCGTGAATGTTTTCTCTGTAATTACCATATACATAATTAAAAATATCCAATATATTTGAAAAATGAAAATGTTGAACTTAACAAGTAACATGTTTCTCTATGACAGATACATTCTCAAAATGTAAAGTTCGAACAATGACTTTAAAAACTATTTCTTTCTCTCACACTCACACACACTCAAATGCACATTAAAAAAATCTAAAATCTAATCTAAAACAAAGGAAAATGCAATTCATAAATATAAGTGGTTCTTCTATTAAGGTCGTTTAAATTATCGATTCTTCTATTCACAAAAACCAAGATGTGTATATTTGAAGGAGAAAGCAATATTTAAGTTAAGGTTAAACAAGTAAAGGCTCATACGAGTTTTTTATTGCAAAAATATTTGACCTTCTTCATCTCCTTTAAGGCAATATTCAGTTATCTTAAGACTCAATTGTTTCATTCTGTTTTGGCTGTGACAAAAGCAGGGAGGGGTAGTATTTAAAAAGTTCACGTACGCTATCTCAGGGCCTAAGGATTAAGATAATCTGATTTACAAGCAACAAGCGAGCAGTATGTACCAATAAATGGAGGGTTTTACAAAATCCTTTGAGTACCATTGGTTATAGAATCTATTTCAAAAACTACCACCATTGATTTCTTTATAGCATACAGTTTTTTCGTTATGAGAAATAATTATTAGTTGTTTCAGGCCTGAAATCGTGGATTCTGGGGCACTGCTTTCAATTGATTCGACTCCGTGAAATTTCAGCATGTTTGAAAAATTTAGTGCATACATATTTTTTCTTAGTATTCAAGAACCAAAGAAATATAACTTAATCTTGGTGTTATAAGCACTTAGAGGATGTTCCGCTGATAACAGTTTGAAACAAATGTAAATTATCTAAGAATATTAAAACTTTCAAACCCCTGCTATTGTAACATTCTATTCTCTTACAAATTATTATCAATAATGTTCGAATCATAGCAAAGATTTAGCACTATGATCCAAATAAGGAAGATTAATGGCCTGATACAAGGAAAAATATACGAGCATTCCTCATTAAATGCACGAAGGCACCTAGTTTTATAAAATTACTTTTTAAATACTACTTAGTAATGAAGTTAATCTATACAAATAAAGACCTTAACTTAAATAAAATCTAAATAACGGAACGGACGATCTGATTTTTTAAAGGGGATTTTTAGATAAGTTTTCTTCATGAATTATTTAATAATTAATTTTTATTATATGAAAACTCTGTCTCCTTTTCGATTATAAAGTTTCGAATACATAAAACAGCACAACGCAGCCAAAATTAGAACAGCAAAAGAAATTTAGAAAGCGAAACCTTTGCAAAGAGATGCACTGAAAAGACATTTATTTTACCTTATAGATATCGGAAAATGCTTTTTTAAATTCAAAATTGTTTGGAGGTTTCTCGCATCGTCAAAATGATTTGAAAACTGGCTACTAGCTTTTAAGTTTCAATCGAGGTAAATTCATTTCTGAAAATGATTCTCTTTATAGCCCATTTATAAACCCATATTCCAAAGTAAGTCATCAAACTGATTGAGCAAGTTTTATACTAAACTAAATTTTATATAATTCCTTTAAAAAATAATAACTAAAATAAATTAAATTCTTTTAAATAAATTAATAACAACAGTACAAATTTCCTAAAATAAAAAATATCATTTAAAATAAATTAATAACAACAAGAAAAATAAGCTTTCTGTAGTTTTCTAAAATTGTTTTGGACAATATGAAAGTCCTCTGAGATGTTAATGTTTTTTGGCAAGATCACTTAGGGAATGGATTTAGCAGATGCGGGCGCTTTCTACATCTTAAGGGATCTTACGTGAATTAAAATATGTCGCTAATTTATGTTAGTGCACACTTATGCTCTGGTGAGCACAATTAGCAATGCATTTTTGAAAAAATACTTTATTAATGAACCAATCCTTGCTACATCAACGTTTCTAAGTACTCCAATATGTTCCTAAATGCCTGAGTAAAGATGGGGTCGTATTTTAGCTCTTCATCACAGTTACGAAATGATTGAAGAAAAAATATATATGTAATAATAAAAAAATGTTACTTATATCCTTAAAAGTTTTTTATCGCTTTGTCCCAATTTCTCCAAAATATCTTTTGGATGCTTTTTACAGAAAATAAAGTCTACAGCATGGAATGCCGCATATAAATTGTTAGCATTATTTAATAACTTGATTTTTGTGTAATTTATAAACATTTCATACCAAATTTTATCAGGAAAATGCAAAAAGTTATACTTTATAATATTAAACAAGTTGTATATTACGAAACAAGGGAAATAAATACACTGATGGAAAAAAAATCCCAACACTTGGAAGGAGCTGTGCTAGATAAACGAAATTTGGTAGGCGTGTTTATACATCTGAAAGATGACGTCGATTCAAATTTCGAGCTACACGTGTAAGTGTGGCGATAGAAGCGACACTATGAACATGCAAATGAGGTTTGTTTTAAATAAGCGCTGTAAGGTTCGTGATCGTTATTTACAGTTGAGATTTGACGTAGTGAGTTAATGTTAGTCAAGGATGCCTCTGAGAAGACGAAGAAGCCATTATCAACAGTTCACTGAGTTTGAACGAGGTCGTGTTGTAGGGCTACGAGAAGGTGGGTTTTCTTTCCGCGATAATGCTGAAAGACTTGGCAGGAATGTATCCACTGTGCATGAGTATTGGCGGCAGTGGTCAAGGGAAGGTACTGCCTCAAGAAGACCAGGTTCCGAGCGGCCACGTGGTACTACTGACAGGGAAGACCGTCGTATTCGGCGTATGGCTATGGCTAATCGTACTGCGTCTGCAGCTGAAATTCGAGCTACAGTTGGCACCACAATGACACAACGAACTGTTACTTCAAGGACAGCTCCGAGTCAGACGCCCTGCACAGTGCATTCCACTGACTCCAAACCACTGCCGTTTGCGACGTGAGTGGCGTCAAGCTAGAGCTCATTGGAGGAAGGAGGGGAGATCTGTTGTGTTTTCTGATGAAAGCCGGTTCTGCCTTGGTCGCAGGGATAGCCGTTTGTTGGTAAGAAGGAGGCCAGGTGAAAGTCTGCTAGTGACCTGTCTGCGGCTTAGACAAACAGGGCCTACTCCTGGAGTTATGGTTTAGGGAGCAATTTCGTATGACAGCAGGAGCACTCTCGTGGTTATCCCACGCACCCTGACTGCAAATTTGTACGTCAGTCTAGTGATACAACCTGTTGTGCTGCCATTCACGAACAGCATTCAAGGGGGTGTTTTCCAACAGGATAATGCTCGTCCTCATAACGCTGTTGTAACCTAACATGCTCTACAGAGTGTCGACATGTTGTCTTGGCCTGCTAGATCACCAGATCTTTCTCCAATCGAGCAAGTACGGGACATCATTGGACGACAACTCCAGCGTCATCCTTAACCAGCATTAACCGTCCATGCATTGACCGCCCAAGTGCAACAGGCATGAAATTCCCTCCCACAAACTGATATCCGACACCTGTACTACACAATGCATGCACGTTTGCATGCTTGCATTCAAAATTCTGGTGGTTACACCGGTTACTAATGTACCAACATTTCACATTTGAAATGGCTCTACCTATGATCTTGAAATTTTAATCAATTAAATATGTTACCTAGACAAATGTATTCCTAAAATTTCATTACTGTACAATAATTTTTTCTTGGGATTTTTTTTCCCATCAGTGTATATAAGATGAGAACATTGCTTATGATACTTAAAAAATTCTCTACAGTGAAATGTTTTGAATGGCATCAATCTTAATGAATCGTAAAATATGAATAATACAGTTTTGATGAAGTAAAATAATTTTTATTCTAACCTGTAACATTCAGCTGATGAACGTCAAATCCTCCAGAAGACACGTAATAGGAATTTATTCTCGTAGCTTCAACAAAATCAATCAAAATATGAATTTCCAACATACTTATTTGGAAATTCATCATGGATGATTCAAAGTAAATTACCTCCTCCATCTTCACAACATACATTTTTTATTTATAATAATCAAAATCGGCATCTTCGGATTCTTCCTTTAACATCATGTCTATTTTCTTCCTTGGTCTCATTTTTCTTACTCTTTTCTACTCTCGAGGCCTATCAACACTAAATCATTAATATTAACCAGCTTTGATCGATGAAAAGTTTTATGCTTCGAGATCACATGATAGATTCTTCAAAATCATCAGTTTTTAATTTGGTATTGGATGATAAACATTTTTGGTAGGAATGAAAATTTAATTTTATTCGCCACCGTTACATTCTACAGACAAGGAAAGTGTAGTTATGCGAAAAATTTTGGAAATAACTGATGTAAAAATAATGTTACTAAGAAAAGTGTTAGTCCTGCTTTCTTGAACGAGGAAGTAACTAGAGTAAATAAACATTAGAAAAGAAAATTTTAAAAAGTTGGAAAAAGGATCATCTTACTAGAGTGTCTTAGCCATTTCTGCTGTAATAGGCATATACATCCGAGAGATTATACATCATTTGCTAATGGGCAAGAAAATCGTACTTTTAATTCTTTCAATTAAAAGTCATGAACTTATCGGATATCGTTCTGTATTGGATAAATGAATCCTGTTTTTGCAAAAGTTATCATAAAAAAGAACGTTTTCTAATGTCATTTCACATTTTAACCATGTAAAAGTTGAACTGAAAGAGTTAAAGACGGAACATGCTTCTTAGTTTGCTGATGATTCATAGGTGCATATTGTTTCCAATTACCTTCACTGTCTCTGTATCAGACTTATAATTTTGATGAAAAGTTATTTTGCAACCAATTGACATATTTTGTGTAACATGATATTTAAAATAAAATAATGCTTTGCATTAAAAATAGTTTAAAAGCATTCATTATGCCATTTAAAAATAATGTTGAAACATTCTATTCAATCCTAATATTAATTAGTTTTTTTTTTACTTTCGGATACACCATCCATACCTGAAATAATATTTTTATTAACAGTCATTAAAGCAATTCATCTTTCATTGGTAAAATGTAAAGTAAAGTAAATGATGCGAACGAGTTGTTAAAAGGAGAATAACTTATTATTTTTAACTGCTCGCTGATTTACAAAATAATTAAAATAAACTTGTTTAATTTGAAAAAGATGAGTGAAGGTCACTTCTAAAATCTTTCTCGCAAACTCTGCAATAAAAAATTTAACCGCTCTTCTTACATCAAATTTGGAAAGGTCACGAAGACATCACATTGCTTTATTGAGCAATAGATATCTGATGCATTTGAGACGAAACCAAATTTTGTCTCGTTCATTTGATTCATTGCGTTTATGTATCGGCCATTTCCCAGATTTATTTCAAAATATAATACGAAGTATTACAGAAAATAAACTTGAGAACCAAATTTTATCTAGCTAGTTCTTTGTGCTTGGTAATTATTGAGTTCATTTGTACTCATTTCAGTCTGTGGGATATATTTTCTGTAAACGAATTTCATTCAAAAAATTCAATAAAGGCTACTTAGTTCTTCAAAGTTGCGGGCAAGTTTACTAGGGTTTGACGGTCTTCACACCCGGTTGTGAAAAAAACCAGATTTTAAGTAAATTTATCACATTCGAAAACCGGTTTTCCAGAAAGCCTAGATATTCCAATTCTTAAAAAAAATAATTAAAGGTTGGAACCGATTCGCACAGCAGCAAAGGTCTTCAGGCGACAATATGTGAATTTGCTAACATGTAAAGATATACTTGAGTTTCTGTTAAATGAACTAAAATATTTGAACAATGAAATAAGTTTGAAATTATTATATGTATTAGATAAACGAATTAAAAAAAAAGAAGACAAGCAGATTTAGCAACTATTTTCCTGAATTTTCAAAATCCTCAAAATGTTTCTAGTTCAGCAAAAAAAATCTAGTACACTTTCTTTAGCTTCAAAAACAGAAATTATTAAAACAGAAATTAAATCTGGAAAAATATTGTCAAGAATATTTTCAAATTATTATGTGGATATAGATAGATTCTGATGAAGAACAAATCGAAGAAACTATTCATCAGAGTAATGCTTTTTTAAAAGAAGCCATGAAAAAGTCATTTCATAAGTTTTTTGAAGACCCTGAAGAAAAGCTTACAAATCCAAAGACATTGAAAGCTAAATTTTCATGATTATTTATAAAAGAATAAAAATCTTAGATTTGTTATTTGATGCCATGAAAATTATAAAACCACGAGTATTTCCAATTTCAGACAATATTGTGTCCAAAATAAGAGCAAGACTTTCAGTTCATATTTTATGTTTTTTTTAAATAATATTTTCTAAGAAGAAATTAAAATTAGTGAAAAAACAATAGAAATATTATTCAAAAATATTTTGGGGAAAGTTTTTGTTATTTTGTGTAAGTAATATGTATATGAAAACTTAAAAACTAGGCTAACTTTAAAACTTATAGTTTTCATAGGCAAGCAAACTGATTGACAGAAGTATAGATAGACAAATAAAACTCAAGAAAAGATTTTTTTTTCTACTCAGATATTTGAAACGTGAGGATTCATCAAAATATAGATTCAGAATTTTTTTACTATTACAAAATTTACTCTGTACTTTGCATATCAGAAGCTAAAAATGACTTTGACTGTCTCTTTCTGTATCATCTTCGTGTTTAGCCTTTTATAATATTTCTTAAAACAGAAACTGCACAACCATAAATAACTAGTTGTGGCGTAGATGTCAGAAGGCATGATCAATCTCGACTTGGTTTTCAATTTGAAGCCTTCTACTGCGACTTAACAATACAAGACTCGGCCGCTTTTCCAATTTACAATACTATTTTTTTCCAGATTTTAATTTCATCTTCATATAAATAATTTTAAGTAGCCAATTTTGATACTCTGGAATTGCAAGTGTTTAAAAGCTGACAACTTTCAAACGATTTAGATTTATCACTTCACCAATAGAAGAATACGGTTTTAAAATTTAAATTATTTTCAAATGATAAATACTTTGAAGAAATTCAAAAGGATTTTATTGCTACAATTTCGATAATATTTTGTTAAAAGATCAGAAAAATCTTTTAATCAAATATTACCGAGATTATGCAAATGTCTTGTAATTTCAAATTAATATGGTCATGCAAATGCCACTTTAAATGGGAATGTGTTTATAATGATGTTCCAAAATAATAATAAAAAAACTTGATTTTAATTTTAAACAAATTCGATTCTACAGCCTTTATTTTGAAATAAAAACACAGAATTAAATAAATTTAAAAATACCACACAAAATATTGTGCCGCAGATAATTATCTTCGATCTCTATTGAATCAATTGTCCAAGAAGGGAACGTTTATGGGAGCTGTTCAATCTCAATTATTCCTCTCACATGAATTCAGAAAATATTTCCTTTGACTGGAATAATTGCTTAAAGATAATGATTAATAAGAGTGCAGTTTTCTTATCTTTTTCGCTGAAATACTTGTAAGTCAAATAAATAAAAATGAGAAGAATTTTTGTAGCATATATAAGCACCGATACATCTCCAATAATGGTTCCATCAAGCAGCGCCATCTGTTAGGAAAAGAAGGTACAATTTAAAGAAACGGAATTTTTTGAAATGCTTTATAATAAACACATTTTCCTGAAAATCTTATTTCCTAATTCGGCAAATTTAAATGTGCATTACTGTTTCATCAATTGATTTAGAGTATTTAAAGTATCTTATTTAAAACAATAATTAGATTTTTAGATAAATATTTATATGTATTCATGTGTGGATATTATATTTTGATAATTTATTCAAAATTCAATTTGAATTAAAAGTTCATTCAATAATCAATGAAAAGGATTTAAAATAAATATAAAATAAGGATTAATCGTGCATCATTAGAATTAATAATATTCAAGGTAATAATAGTTAGTTTTTTAAAAATAAAAGTAAACTTAAAAGCGATTATTTTATATGATGCAAATTAAAAATCTAAATTTGCTTTCACTACAAATTCCAGTTTCGGAAAGTTTTGGTTAAACCAAAAAGGGGTTTTTAAATTTTAATTAATTTTTTTTCTCAATAACTACCAAAAATATTGTAGTAAAAATAATTCTGTATCATCTTAATTTTCAAAAATTTTCTTTTTAACTATATTAACGATTTTATAGTATAAGTATAATTTCTATGTTTAATTAATTTTAAAAGATATTGTTTTAATCACATTTTCTAGTATTAAATTTGAAAATTCTGAACGGATATTAAAGGAACCAAGATATACAATTGTTTCTTTCATTACCATTCTGAAAAAACACCAGGTTTTACAACTCTAATAAAATACACAAATCTAATATATAAAAATGTGTATTTTTACATTCGTATTTTTATATACTGTCGTACCGTTCACCTTATTTCTATAAAACAGTAGCAACCTGCCGGGTATCAGCTAATTATCTATAAAAAACGTAAATGTTAAAAGAAAAGCTTAAAATTTTTGTCGTTACTCCGTGTATAAAAAAATAAAAGGAGTTGTTAAAAAAAGAAGTTATTTTAAATATTGTGATATAACTCAGAAACAATTTTATTTGGTAAAGATTTAAAAGTTATTATTTCATAAAGATAAAAAAAAGAATTGCTGAATTGAATTTACATTCCTAATTAAATTAATTTATGTATGACTATTCAAAGGATTAATAAACATTCTTCCTGAAATACTCAATTTGTTAAATGAAAATCAATAGTGCCAAGAAAGAAAAATCAAAGAATCTAAGTGAGCAGATAAATAATACGAATCCTAATGTGAAATTTGTTAAAAAATATATTTTTCATGAATGTAAGGCAAGAGAAAAGAAACCATGATATCGTAATAGAATGGGTAATAAACGTTTTCTGAAGAATTTCCTAATAATAATAAAGTTTTGCACTCAAAAGAAAAATGTTTAGTTGTAATGACTAGCTATGACAACAGCTCTTTTTAAATTACTTCCATATATACAATCCTAATTAAATTTCTTTACTTATCAATATATGGTAAGCCTTCAAAAACGACGGAGCTTGAAAACATTGTAAAACGCAAATAATTTTGTAGAAAGAAACTGCAGATAGAAAGCTCCTATTTATTTACTTATTTCGCAAAACTTTCGAACAAAGAGAAAGGAGCAGAGAAATTTATATAATTGTTTTTCAAAAAACTTTAAACTCAAATTTGTGAATTTTTTTAAAAAATAAGAAAAAAGAATGCTGCTCCTTTAATGAGGTGGAAATGTATTAATGAAATTTTTTAATGACCGTTTGTCCATCGCCGTTCAAAAGACCTGTTCAAACGGTAACTAACAATAGAATTCCCAAAATGAGCGGGTACATCAGAACTTTCTTAAATACTCCAGAGTCGCAAAAGTGCACGAAAATGTAGGTCTTATAGACATCTGCGTGAAAAATGTTAATGACAAATGCTTTAAAGATCTTTATATTATCACTATACTTGAATCCCCTCCAAGTGGTAATGTGAAAGTTTATTTTTTAATAAACAGTTACAACTTGCAAGTAAAAACAAGAAACTGCTTTATTTGCATCGCTGAAAATTTTTTTCCTATCTCACTCTCCTTATATTTCCATTAATGGAATGCTATATATACTGTTATGGTTCGGTTTGATGTTATTTATAAGCCTCCAAATTTATGAACTAATAGTTTATTCTATCCAAATGCAGATTGACATCTTAGATGGTTTATCTCTGAAGTTTTGATTGAAGATATTCCATTAACACAGAATGATTATAAAGACTCAGTACATAATTACTATAAATAGAAAATATTGTGATACCCTTTAAATGCTGTAAATCACCAATTTGGTAAGTTGCAGAATAAATAAACCTACATATCTAAGTTAAATGTCCGGCGCATGAGACATCGTAGACCATAACAACTTTTTCAGCATAATTGGTTCAATTTAATATACTTAAACAGTTATTCACTTGGGGGACTTTTTCAATTCGGTGTACACTTACAGGATATATTTTAATTCTGTACATAATCCCAGGCAAAAAAAAAGTTTAATAGCGTAATTGGTGTAAATTAATATACTTAAGCCGTAATTCATTTTGGGGACTTTTTCAATTCTATGTATACTTACAGGATATATTTTAATTCTGTACATAATCCCAGGCAAAAAAAAAGTTTAACAGCGTAATTGGTGTAAATTAATATACTTAAGCTGTAATTCACTTTTGGGACTTTTTCTATTTGGTGTATACTTACAGAATATATTTTAATTTTGTACATAATCAACGGTCAAAATAGTTTAACAGAATTGCCCAGTAAGAAAGAAATTAATTATTGCGATGTCCATACATTATCTATATCGGATGAATTAATCCGATAATCGAGAAAATTTATGAAAAAAATGAGGCGATGTCTCCTGTTGGTAATGTAGGTAAACCAAGTATTCAAAATCTCATTGATTTTGTTAATATATAGCTACAGCTTCGAATTTAAAACAGAGGGAATTGAATTTTGAAAAAATGAAGATTTAGATTGTCTTAGAAAAGTATTGGAATATTGAGAAGAAAATAAAATTTCGACTCGCATTAGTGTGCTTAGTGTTTAACAGAATCAAAAGAATGAAATATTTCAATTCAAGTACATAATCGATCATTAGTTAAAATGCTCATGATCAACTTTATTATCATAATATCAATCCATTTGTAGAAATATGAAAGCTCATTTTCATAATTGGCATTCCTTTACATTCATTTCTCTTTCATTACCTAGCTTGACTCCTTTTAGTGGCTTGAAGATTTTAGCTCATGTGGTTGCACCCATTCAAGAAGGCTGTTTTATGGTCACGAATGTCGAACTAGATCTGAATCATGAAACTATTCTTCGAAGAATGAAATTTTATTTAGCTCTGGAAGATGCATATTTAATTTATTTAATGTATTATTTATTCATTTAATAAATTTTTATGAGAGTTAATATTTACAGTATTGTTTTCTGAATCCACTCATTTAATAGCTTATTGCCATTTGTGCGTTATTCTTAAAACATGCCGAGAAAACTTATTCAAATGCCAGTATGATGTAGGAAAAAGTGATGCAATTCCCTAGGATTGCCTTAGATTATTTATAATATCAAAACAAACTTTGTAGATAAAAGAATTATACTTTGTGTGCTTATAGAAAGTACAAGATGTATATTTTACTCACTGACACTTTTTCAATATGAGAACCTTGTAAAATTGTAATTTTTAAAGCTTTTTAAAGTCAATGTGTTTTAATACAATTATCTACTATATTTGAATTTTTAATTGACATTTTTTTAGTCATGGTAAATTGATATATTTTTTGGTTCGAGATTGGCATAAGAAAAGCAATTTATTTATCTTATTCGATAAATTTAATTTGATATGTTAATTAATTTGATTGATTAATATCTATGTAGCAAACACAGGCACATCATTTTGCGTTAAGTAAGAAGTTGGAGTATCTAAGATTTTGTCTGTGAAAAAAATTGAGAAAACTTTTGCCAACTACATGTCATCAATCAAAGATGGATGAATTATATGGGAAGCATAATTCTCATGGTCCTAGAAAGGATTAAATTAACTTTACAATTGGGAATATTTATCTCAATGCAATATTTAGGGAAATAAATGCCTTATTTTTTGGGGTGGGGATATTGTGTACAGTTTCAACTTTGAGACTCTTAACATTAGATTCTTAAATTACATCAAAGACAGCGAACTATGAAATACCAATCTCTATTTACACACATGGGGGAAAATTTTGGATTATGCCTTTAGAAATAATTTTGAACTTGTTCGATGCACAGTGGTACTCAGACTTTTCGGACCCTAATTTCCTAAATTGATTGCAATTGTTCCATACTTTCTCATTCATCATCCCAAACAAATGAACATAAAAGCATCTGTCCTTTCTCCCGAAGTTAACATATTTTTAGGTAACAAATCAAACCAACGTAATTAGAAAAGTTAAATGAACACGTGTCGGAACTTACTAATCCTCCTCTGAGTACATTTTATAGGAGATCTTAACATTGCTCATAAACTACAAAAATGTATAAATAATTGTTGTAGCTTTCTTTTTGTAATTAGAAAAACATGAAATATTTTTTTTTTGAAATTTTTGTTCAAAGTTATTATTATTATTTTATTTAGTTGTTTTTATTTTATTTTATTTCTTTTACGTTTTTTAGGTCACTGATTCATTATCAACAATTTTAAAATGTTTGCGTCTACTTACAGAAAATATAGAGGGGGAAAAATATCTATACAATATATATTATTTCTATGAATGTTTCTGTATGTAATAAATGAGAAATATTTAAAAATTAATAATGCCTTTTTTTAAATCTTGAAAATCTTTATTAAATTAGTATCTTAGAAATATTCATCTCTTCATGAGTAAGTACTTTAATATCAATTGTACATTTTGTGTGAGGTATAATAAAGAAAATAAATATTTATTGCATGAAAATAAATGAAATAAGTATTTGTTGAAAAATACCTGTTCTTTGTGGTCATCAGAAAGAAAGGAAAATAAAACTTAATGCAAATTTTATATTTCTCACTGCGCTTGTATTAGAAAAGCATTGCTACATGATGAATATTATAATATATAAAATAGTGATGTTGCATCTCTTTACGAATAATATAGGGGGGAAAATTCTGTTATATGAATTAAGCATTTCATTTTTTGAAATTCCTGTTAGTGAAATATTTTATAGCAGGGTGAGAAATCATCTTTTCAAGCATTAAAAAAGAAGTAAATCATTGAATTGCAACCTATTTGTCAAGTATTTATTCAAGGTGTAAAATTGAATAAAATATTTTAATCACGTTAAATTGTACGACATTAACGTTTTTATTTTAAATGACTGAACTAATTACCTGAGTTGGATTCGCTGAAAAGTCTTCGTCAAAATTTATTACTATATATTTTATACTTTCAGAGTATTAAAAATGCAAATGACAATAAAATAATGACGATGCCCAATCTGCTCAAAATGTGTTATTCTAATTATGTGTAATACAGCGCTATAGCTCAATCGTAGATAAAAAGTGGAAAATAATGACATCAGTTATTCTTTTTTTACAAAAATGTTCTTGAATTATATTTTCAGAGAGGTGAAATTCTAAGAATCATAGAAATGTCTAGTTTTTTGGCAAAATACGAATAAAACTTGATTTCAAAAATTAGGTTTGGTTTGCCCCGTGAGATGGCGCCAGATATCACAATCGATGCTTCGAAGAAACTTGCTCTCTTTCGAAGCTCTGGAAATTAACGTTGTTAATGGTTTTTATAAGTTATCTGCATTTCCTATTGAAGTGACATGATATAAATAATTTTAAACCTTCTGAAATGTTTTTTTTTTAATTTCAAAATTATGCTTTGAAATTATTTACGGGATTAATGAGAGGTCTTAAAAGGGAAATATATTCTAATAATATTTTCTCTTGAATATGTTACATTTATGAAAAATTCTGCATAAAAATCTATCGCAAACTTTATATTCCGTTAAAAATATTCACAAAAATATTTAGGAATTAGTTGTATTCTAACTTCATGAATTGTCATGTTTGAAACCATATGCAGGATCAGTATGAATTGTATTTCAAATGTAAGAGATATGTATTTAAAGAAATAATTATAAGGATTTATCTATTATTTTACAGAAAAATTACAGAGAAGCTGTAAGTTGAATGCTACAAACTCCTCTCGTGTTCTCAGAAGTTTCGTTAGGGATAGTAAACAGATGGCAGCACATACACGCCAACATTTTAATTCTTAGTGTTGTCTTGTCAAGATTTCTTGTGAATATCCTGCATGCTCCGACGCAACTCAAAGAAGCGTAAAAAATGTGTTAAATTGTAATTCAAGATAAGTGTGCAATTGAAAATTTACAATAGATGGTGAATTTAAACATAAACAATAATTACTTAAGCGTGGATCTTTTAGCAAAGTAAAAATAATTGTTTTCCACATTTCAAGTATAATAAAAATTACAGTAAATTTTTTTGTATTGCTTTCATCTCGAAGAACTAAATAATAAATATTCAGCAAAGGGTAACCTTCTCTATATAATAGTCCTGCTTGCTGTTAATTTTATATAAAAAGAAATAAAGCACAAATTAGCTAATTATGAATAAAATCTTTGAATTTAAATGACTGTATTTGATCTTTATAACAAACAATTAATAAAAGCTGAAGCTAATGTATATTAATTGCATTTTGTTTTAAGCATTTATGTTTCCACTATGTAATATTATTTTCGAAGAAGAGTTACAATCTGAACAGAAAATATTTTGCGTTACAGCAAAATAAAAAATAACTTATGATAAAACAAAATAAATATAATTACGTAATATAATAAACATATATGGCTATTTTTTAGCATTAAAATAGAGTAAATTTATAAATTTTTTACATTTATTTCAGCAGAAGATTCAAAGTTTCGTATTTAGGAACACCAGATGGCATCCTAAGGCAGCAAAGATCTCAACCCTGGAAATAGACATAAACAAAGCAAAAAATATTATTTTCCAATTATTAGTAAAAATATTCAGAAATGTAGCATCGGAAACTAAAATTTTTGATATATATTTTAGTTGAAAGAAAATAAAACGAAATGAACCTTGAGTTTACATATATGATTTTTTTTTCTCTTTAAAATTATCATTCATTTAAATATTATATAAGATATGACCTGTAAAAAGGTTATTAAAACTGAACTGGCTGATATAAAGACAGAGTTATAAAAAAGTTAAATAAACAAATTAAGTTAAAAAAATAAGTTCATAAAAATTCATTAATTTGATTGAACTATCTTTAAACGTTTTTTAAAATTAATGTAAAAATACAATAATATTCTTTTGTGTTTTTTTTAGCATTTGATTTAAGCATTACATGAAGATATATTGAGTGTAGTTTATAAAATTATTAAAAATCTTTAAAAATTTCATGTTTATTATACAATAATTAGCTATTAAATATGAAGCAACAAGTATTTAAAATATAGTCATGAGCTTATTAAGAAAAAATTTAGCCCCCAACATAATTATTGCGCCTTAGGATCAAAATATCAAAATTTTTATTGAAACCAAGTTTCTATAAACTTATTCATGAAAGATATCAATTCATGCAATCTCTCGAGCAATTCTTATAATTTCAAAACTATAAAATCTTTGCACCCTTTTTAAAATGCAGGAAGAAAACCATCATTGACTACTTTTTGCCATTGTATGCAATACTTTTTATCGTTCATTAAGCATAAATATATTTTATTTATTTCAGCTTTTTTAAAAAATTTCATCTGTTTTACAATTACATAAAATTCATGACATTTTTTAATTTTTTTTATTCTAGAATAATGCGCTTTAGTTTATGAAAGATTTTAACAATTATAGAAACATAACGGACTGGTATCGAATTTGCTGTTTCATTTTTTCGGATCTTTAAAAACTTCAAAACGCCAGTAGAAAAGTTATGATATTTGCTTTTTTTAATCATGAAAGATAAAACAAAAGTGGCTATTACAAGAATTTTAATCTGTCTCTCCATATTATGTTGCATGGATCTAGAAAAAAAAGTGAGCAAAGTGCTTTTATCGAAATTCAAACCATATTCTATTGAAAGTATTGAAATGAATGTCAAATAAATTGTTTTCTTAGTCGTTTCATTTAAAATACACTTCATGATTTGAAGGTGAAAATAGATCGTGTAACATCAATTCTCTGTTTTCCCCATATTTTTCAGTCTAAGAAGTTACCTTCTATGAATAAAGTCATTGCACCATTTATCTGTAGTAGCAAAAACTCAAACACTTATTTGTGAGTATAATATGTATCTAAGCAGATATTTGTTATTCTGTCATTGGACGAAGATGCATGCTATAAATTTTAGGTAAATATGGTCTTTATTTCAAACAATTCATATGCGGGAATAAATTGAAATGTATATATCAGTATATATCTCGGGCCGTTAAGGCCATAAATAGAAACTTTCAAAAATGTTTAGGAAAATAAATTTATTAAATCAGACCCTTGATTTGATATTTAGGACGCTACTAGGCATTAAACTATAATCAAATGTTTTATTATTTTAAAAAAGCATTTTAATCACATCATTTTGAAAAAAAAACATGGTTGTCATAAAAAAAATTATAATTTTCACTATTTCTTGACTGTTAATATTTAGAATTTTTCACAGTGTCTGGAAGAAACAAATCATTAGACATTAATAAATTTTAAAAATACTACATAACTTGATTTCATAATGACAGAGCATGTTAATAACAAATACACTGTTACAGAATATATCATTTTTTAATTTTTTTTAGATGATATAACAACAGAAATCTCTAATAAAATCTCTAAGAAATATCTAAAAAGAAGCTGAAATTCAGATGTTCGTTTCAATATGAATTGGTAATAAAATGTATGTATTCTAATAAAATTATAATATGCTTCGTCATTCAATAGTATCCATTTGCATCAATACTATAATATTTTTAAAAGTTCGAATACGATAAAATCATGATGATATGATGCTTTTGCTTGTTATCGAATGTAGCCTGTTACGACATAATTTCTAGAAAGATCCATCATTTTTGTTGACTGGAATTATTCTAAATCAGCTTTAAGTTAAAGTGGTCTTTAGGTTAGAGCTGGGCTTTCTCTAGAGAAGGATAGATGACTCAAATGTCCTCCTCATCATCAGCCAAACCTTAATTTTCAACAAATTATAGTTTGGTCTTCATATTGTTTTAAAATGAGAAAATAATATGAATAAGGTGAAATCCATTAGATCACATTTAAAAGCAATGCCAAAAATTGGATTTTGAAACCCACTATAGGAAGAAAAAGGAAACTAAAGCAAACGTGTAGTTAGTTCCTGGATGTCATGCGATGTTCCCTTAAACATTGATTTAAAGATTTTTTATAAAATCCTCACAGACATGAGATACTTTTTTGACTTCTCCTGATCCTTATTTTATTGTGACACATTTGACTGTGAAAATGGGATTTTTTTACATATGGAAATATAAGAATTAATTCAACTCGTAGATTAAAACTTCGAATAATAAGCCGCCTTTTCTGAAGGACATTTTCTGGATTCTTATTCGCTTGATTCCTGGAATAAAGTAAATAAAAAAGGAAAGAAAATGAGTGATTTTAGTTTCTCGTTTCGAAACTCTTTTGTATGTTTATATTTTTTATGTTTTTGCTTTCGAAAGAGGGACTCTTAATCGGTAGCGTGCTCAAGTAAAAAGAAATCAGAGTCTGCTACGATGATGATGCTTGCTCATTACAACGAACGTCAGACTCGTACTTGAGGTTGATTTATGCAGATTTCGGGTCATTACTATTTTCTTACTCACCAAATCCCCAATCTCATAGCATTCATTATACCAACTGCTTCTTTTTAACATGTTTGCAAAACGTTGATCAATGTAGAATTTGAACCACTGGATTAAATTCCAATAAGAAGGAAGGATATTTCATGACGTGGGGAACAACGTAATCTCCATTTTAACCGCATTAGCGTTGTGTTGGGGAAAGAAATCTGCTTTTAACGGCCTGTCTTTAGACGAAATTTCACTATCTAACTTTAATGCGAGTCATCTAAAAAGAACTTCACTGCGTTACTCTGAAACGAGCCAAAGTTGAATGGCACCATAGGAAAAACATAGTTTCAAGCTGGCCTATGCTGAAAAATAGCTGAATCAGAATAGATTTTTAAAATAGTCAAACATTATTTTGTGTGAAAAATAAAATCACAAAAAAAGTTTTTATCAATTTCTTTTGCATGATTTTAGTCTTTCAAAAATTAGAGAGATTAACTGATCTTTCTTCTTCAGAATATTTAAGAACTCTTAAGTAAGTCAGTATCCAACAAAAGTATTAAGAAATAACAGATAAAAGTGTAAGATATTAAATAAATCATTCCACCCCCAGTAAAAATAAAAATTCTGTTTAATTTTTGGAAGAATATACTGATGAACAAATGATGTTTTAAAAATAATCTGAAGTATGAAAAATAATGACATATTTCAAATAACCTGTAAAGAAGAAGATAAAATATATTTTTGTATTGATAGCCTACAATATGAAAAGAAAAAAAAATCGGAAAAAAATCTAAGGATGCTTTTTGGCGTAAAACTAGAAAATAATTCTTTTTTCCATATTATTTTTTTAAATTTATTTCTCTGCATCTTTTATATTGATGTACTTTATATTCATTATTTGCAGAGTCTTGAGAATAAGAAATAAAATTTCTTGATTTAATGGTTACCAAAATCAGAAAAATGAAGGTGTTTGAGAAAGGAAATGGTAAATATAACGTTTTATTAATGTCAATAAAATTTCAGTTATAATTCTTCACTTAAATATATTTTGGATTGATTCTACATAAATCTCACTTTAACTGCAGACAAATTTTCACTGAAATATATTAGAAATATTCGTTTCTCAATAGAATTATCAGAAATTAATCAAAAGACAAAACAAATTTGTGTGTATTAAAAAAATGCACTTTCCAATATGTAAACTAAATTGAAATATCAATTTTATTTGATTTTTTGTAATTTTTCCGACTGAAAACAAATTGCCATGTGATAAATAAAAACTTTCCTTTAAAATCTCAACAACTTCAGCTTTGATGAAAGGAGCCTGAATTAAAAAGGTGTTAAGATCTACAGAATTAATTCCACTTGCTTCTTTTTCTAATCGGGTCTAATCACCGTGTTTGCCGAGAAGAGATTAAATGGATGACTTGTTTTATACAGTTTGTTGCATTTTATATGTCATTAATATGTATAGAAGTATTTTGATTCTTGAATTTTTTTTTTTAATTCAGATGGGTTGCTGTATTTATATATATAGATATTGTATATTGTATTTATATATATATATATATATATATATATAGAATTATTTTGATTTTTGCATTATTTTTTTTATAAAAATAAAAATTCTTAATCATGACAGCTTCTTTTTCTATTTTTGTCTAATATGTCCGGAACATTTAAACTGACATTCATGTTCTCTAACGTCGTTTCTTTTTAATTTTATATCTATAATATAATTTCTAGAGTGTGCATTGGTACCTTCGTACTAAAATATAAAAATAAAAAATCATAAAAAGTTGTAATGGTGAAGAATTTTACGCTAAATATTTAATTAGAATAATGAATTACTTTTCACTTCTTTTAAAAGTACAATTAAATATTTGTTGATAATTGGAGGTGTGTAATTAACAAACAAAAGTCTTATGAAACTTCATAAGTGTGATAATGCTTTCATTCTGATAATGGACTGTGTTGGCAAATTTGTTAACTATTTTTAGAATAATAGAGAAAAAGAAGAAAAAAACAATCGAATGGGAGTAAAATTTATGTTAATTATCTTATGAAATAATTAGAAACTGTTCATATACGAATATTCAAAAATGCCAACATAATCTCAAGTTTTAAAGATTTTTTTTCGCTAAGTTTACAATAAATATAAGCTGTTAATTTTTTTTTTTTGCCTCATGTCAAAATAAAAATTATATTAATGTTATTGTCAGGTCAAAACATAAGACTATTACTTAATACTTTTAAAAACTTTCTTTGAAATTGTTGTTGACAAGAAAAATAAATTGCAAATGTGAAGGAAAAATAACTGCAACAATTTAAGACCAAGCGAAATAAAAATCTAACATGAAATAAAATTGCTTAAAAAATACGAAAAAGAAAAGAAATGACGATAGCTCACTTAACAAAGTGAAGTTTCAGCATTGAAATGAAATAGAGAGACTCCGATGAATCGTTAATTTAAAAATTTATTCCGCTTTATGGTCGCTCACAGTTAACACTAATACTATCGCATGCAACTTCCTGTTTCAATAATCAACAAGTTAAGACTGCTTTAATTAAACTAATTTCTTTTATTCACTATTTAGAATACATGATATTGTGGGAAGGTGAATGTGTTCTCGGTAGATGGCGCCACATCACGTCAGGGTTACCATTGTGGGAAGGTGAAATGTTCTCAGATTAGAACCTGAGACCTTTGGATATGAAGCCAGTAACATACCACTGGACAAAAGCATTCTCAGGCCCAGTAGATGTTATCTGTCTTATTAAGATATTCCCACAGACTCACCCTCCAGTGAGTTGACGAACGATATGCGTTGTTGTCTGGTGATGAATTGGTTTTGTAGAGTGAGAGATTGCTGTGTGTAGCTGTTGTGTCTAATGCGCCGTACCCATCTTTGTTTGGCGAGTGGAGAGCTTTTTAGTCACGCCAAGCGTTATGGCGAGCATGCTTTTGCCCTGTGGTTATGTTACTGGCTTTAAGACCCAAAAGTCCCGGGTTCTATTCCGAGCCAATGACACCTCCTACAATAGTGACCTCGGACATGATGATACTTCAACCTTCATGCAACTGATGTGGCGCCATCTACCCGCAACCAAAGTCGTCTGACTCACTTGACGCAACAATTCACGCATGCTCTCCATAACGCTTGGCGTGACTAAAACGCTCTCCGCTCGCCAAACAAAGATGGGTATGGTGCATTAGACACAACAGCTACACACAGTAACCTCTCACTCAACAAAACCAGTTCATCACCACTCAACAACAACGCATATCGTTCGTCAACTCACTAGAGGGTGAGACTGTGGGGATATCTTAATAAGACAGATAACATCTACGGGACATCAGCATGCTTTTGTCCCGTAGATGCTATCTGTCTTATTAAGATATCACCGCAATATACTGTTTACAAATATAGATTAAGAAATAATTTGCCCTTACCCAAGTTTCTTGAAATGGTTGCACGTATTCCTGGCTACAATCCAGAAATTAGAAATTTAAAGTTACAAAATTAGAAATTTAAAGTCAATTATTAATTTGTGCTCATAAAATGTTATATGTTGAAGACACATATAATTGGAATTATATAATTATGAATTTTACCCAATTTCTAACCAATTTTTAAAAAAAGGGGAGAGTTCAAAATTTGTTAAAATAGGAATTTGTGTTGTATTCATTATTATTTTTTTTGTAATCCTTTGTTTATTAGCAGTATAAAAGTGTATATAGTAAAGAGCATAATTTTTAATGAGAATTATATATTTTCTGTTTTTAATTTGTATGAAATAACTTTTAAAAATAGATGATATTGGCAATATTAGAAATTTAAAAATAGATATGTATATTTAAATATGTTAGAAAAATTATATTGAATTAATTATACACTTGAATAATGATGATGTTATATTTCCTCCCATGCACTGAAACATGAAAATAAATTAAAATAAATCTCATGTAAAGGTAGATGTGCAGATGATCAAATTTAAAATTATTTAAGATCATTTTAACATTTATTCAATTTTCTTAAAGAGCAGTAAAAAAATTTAAAATAAGATTATGGTAAAATATAGGCCATAATAATGGTTACAAATATTGAAGAAAAGTACACACACACACACACACACACACACACACACACACACACACACACATATATATATATATATATATATATATATATGCATAT
>JAPMOQ010020853.1:179398-287308 GCA_026543055.1 Argiope trifasciata | reverse complement strand
CACACACACACACATATATATATATATATATATATATATATATATGCATATATATATACATATATATACACATATACACACACATATATATATATATATATATAATTTTAACTTTTAAAATAGCCATTAAAAATTTATTTCTATATGACTTAGAATGAGGCACAAATCATTCACTGTTTCCTATAGATGATTTTTATACACAAATAATTGTATTTATTTATTTCGCTCGTATTATTTAAGCTATAATTATTTAAATAAAGCAATATAGTGAAAAAATATCGTTCTTTATAATATGACTTTTACGAAAGGAAATTAGTTTTTAGTGATAGTATCTGAGGAAAAATCCTTTAAGTCGAGAAGTATTCCGAAAATTGACATCTTGGTATGTACTTACACCTTAAGAATAAAAATAAATTTATTCTGCATGCATCGCATATCGTAAGCAAAAAGTTACCACATTTTAATCAACCAGTCGAAATCAACTAACTATCGCATTTTAAAATGACAGTAGCTAAAAAAGTTCACCTGAAGATTTCAATCATGTCAGAAATTTCTTTCATTCTTGGTCTGATTTTCTGAAAGAAAATCTATTTTAAAATGATAAATATTACCGAACATAAGGGAGACATAAAGTATATGCTAGTGCATAGCATTTGTCATGATAAAAATGGACATGCATGTATATAACTCTTACGGATTTTCTGATGCAGTAATTTTGACAAAACATTGATTTTCTCCCATGTATAATCAATAAAAATAATACTGTGTTCGAATAAAAAAATAATAGGCAGTTATCATTCAAAGCTATTCTGAATGTTTTTCTCGCTATGAGAAATTAACATTTCTTAAATGTAAGTACTCGATATGTTTACCATTCACATTAGAAATTTACAAAAAATGATATATGGCTCATTTCACATGATCCAGCTACATAGTTATTATTCTAATGATAGAGTATTTAAGCTAATATAAAAATTTTCAACTCGCTTTTAGAATAAAAGGAATTGAAACTCAAATAATTAATATTATATTTCTTCTATTCAAATAAAATAGAAAACATAAGGTCTGGCAAAAATAAAATTAGATACCTTTTTTCTTTCATTGAAAATGAGAAAGAAAATATTGATTTTTTTCAGCTTTGATGATTTTGAATTTTCATGAAAATGTTGAACTTTTAAAGAAATTTTTATTTTAGCTATGTTCAGCGATTATAAAATGTATAAATAAATAGAATGTGAATTTGTATATTTCGAAAATTGAGAATTTTCAATCTTCTGATAATTATATGCATATTCACTTTAACGTAAAGGAACTTGTTATGCAAATTGTGAATTCAATCTCCTGAATCTGAGCAAGAAAAAGAATTAATTTATTTGAGTTAGGAATATTCTATGTGGAATTTATTGTATTTTATAAATTTATCTCTCTAGAGTAAATTTCAATGCAATCATATTCATACAAGACTTGTTAAACGAAATTGAATTTAAGTAAGATTTTCTATGAGCTGCATGAATTTGAAATTAAAATTCAGTGACGACAAAATGGTTATAATTAAATAAAAAATAATCGTAAGGAATTAAAAATTCTTCAAAGAATACTTGAGTAATAAATCAAACATTTTTATAAAGCTTGATCACTTTTAATTAGTTTTGTGAATTATTATGTAATATTCTATCAATTAATCCTAATCACTAATTGCAAACTCATCAGTCTTCTTATAATATTCTAGACAAAAGAAATTCAATGATTTGAAACTATTTATATTCAATTCAACTTCTTTAAAAAGCTAAGCAATTAAAATTAAGTCAGCCGTAGTTACAATTCTAGAACATTGATTATATAGTCACTAAATGATGATTTCTCTGTAATAATTTATCTCATATTAAGCTCTTAATTGAAGCATTATATTTGGCTTTCTTTCATGAACCCTTTTAGCAAATATTTTAGTAGTTTTGCCAAATAAAAAATATTTTGACTTGAAATTTTTGAGATTTCTATGAAAAATTGCAAATTTTGAAAGAATGGATCTAGGCGTATATATATATATATATATATATATATATATATTAGGTATAATTTTCAATTAGAATTGTGTGTGTACAAATTAGAGTTTAAGATATGTTTCAATTAACTCATTAAATATTAATTAATTAATTAACATTTAGTGCAATATGCTTTTTCTTACTGAAATGAGTCTAAACATATATTAATGATTTGATGTGAAAAAATGGATTTTCAAAGTTAAAATCCACTCGGTTTGTGTGTACACCTTAAATATTTGATATTTTTCTCTGTTTGATCTGAAATCATACATAGAATATCTGCAGTCTGTTTTCGATTTTAAAAGACTTCATTTCTCAAATTATATTAAAGTAGTTTGGGCACGAATAAGAAAATTTCGTTATTACTTGTAAGATTAATTACATTAAGTCGAATTTCTCAATTCTCTGAAATGCAATGTCACTGTTATTGGGCCATTCAAATGGAAATAGGTATATTTACACCTTTCGCTTTATTTTCGGCTCTTGATGAATTTACTTTCGAATAATTATTCGTCTTCTTACATATAACTAAGATATGCATTATTCAGTTTATATAAATTTATGCTACATAAAGCGTAAATTTATAGGGGTATGTAATAAACCGCACTTTAGTTGTGTTTAATATGCATAACACTATATTAATTATTTCAGTTACTAAGATATACAAAATCAGGTTAGCGGTAATTAATGTTATGAAATCCTCAAAACTTTTAATTCTCCAGGCGGAAAATTTTGAGATAACCGGTGTTCATTTATACCAAGAAGAGATGACGCCAAAAGACTACCTATTCCATAGAGAGTAGAACATTTGTGATTCGTCCGGCTGATGTTCACTTAATCTGAAATAAATAATATAAATAACAATGAAGCCTCATTAAATACATTTCAGTGATGTTTTTTGCCAAAGCTTACTTTCAAATATTTTCTTATTCATGCTATTCAGCTATGCTAAGTTTGACATTTATTGAACCATCCAAGGTCTAAATTGCCTCCGCTGAAAATGCCAAAAGTAGAAGTAAAATATCTGTAAGTACGTAGCGGTACTGGTAAACTATACCAATACAAAATCCTGAAAATCTACACTCAGAAATTCGACGAATATTTTTCAAAGAACAACATTTATTTCAGATACTGTAATTTCTAATAAAAAAAGATGTTTTTTTATACTTACCTCCGAATACGAGTTGTTGCATTTCATTAAAATATTCTTGGCATCCAACGAGTTAATAAAGATACTTATTAATTAATCAAAGGAAAATTAATTTTGGGGCAATTATTTCAAAGTAGATTTCGTTAAGTTTATGGTAGAGAATGTCTTCCATTTAAAATACACATCGTTAATCGACAGTTGAGTATGCAAGTGATTTTTATTGCGCTTCCTGTCATTTTAAAATTTTTCTTCAAACGGAATTCTTGCCATCCTTTTCCGGCAAGAGCATTCTATTTTTGGAAATGTTAATTGCTTGAATAAGAAATATGGAATGTAGCTTACCTTTATTGTGTTTGTCTGTAAAAATATTTCACAAGTTTCTGTTATTTTTCATCAGAGGTGTGTTTCAAAAAGCATGGTTCCAATTTTTTACTTGGTTAGAAAACCTTTTATATTTTTTCAGTCAAAAATATCGAAATATCGAAGTAATCAAAATATCGAATAATAATAATCTATTTATGTTTTATTTTCCGCGAACTTTTTGGCAACCTTAGAAAGAACAAAAACTGTTCGCATATTTTGAATGATTTTGACAAATTATAAATCATGCCTCTACTTAAATTTTCGCGTTTTAAATTATATATCTATTCTTGATTATTATTTTTTATTTGAATTTTCACGAAAGTAAAACATTATATAAAGTCAGCTTTGGCAAATTTTCAAGGTCATCTTCAAATTCTTTAAAAAGCTTGTTAAAATTTTTCCGTCTATGATTTTTCAATTCACCATTAAAGTGTCCGAACACAAAAAAGTTTGTAGGATATATATCTTGGAATGCTAGTGAAAGACATTTAAAGGCTTTCAGTTTCTTTTTTTAAAATTTAAGAGAATTTGGAAGTTTATTTAGCTATATGAATATATGTTCTGCCGTTTTAGAGCCATACATTTTGATAGATGCGTAAATAAATAGATAACACTTTACTATTAAATGTTGGTAGGAGAAATTGCTTCGTTCAAAGTCTCCGATGAACTTTTTTAAGTTTCAAAAGTTTTTGTACCTGTCCATGTTTTTAAATTTTCATAGTATCTCAAATTATCATTTCATGTCCATGAATAATGAAAATATCCATTTGAAATGAAAGTTACCTAGTTCTTAATAGTTAAATGATGTATAAACATATTTTTTGAATCATTTGTCAATGAAGAGATCGGTAGTCCCTTTCTACCCATCGATTTGAGCTGCCACAGACTGTATCCCATTTTAATGCTGAATATGGAAAAAAAGAATGAAGAATTGCAATGTTTTCGGTAGTAGTGAATTTTCAGATGGGAATTTCTTGGTTAAAGTTACTAGACCGTATATTGGTGAATGAGGCTTGAGCAGGAGTTGTCCGAATGTGATTCCTAGTATTGCATATTCAAGAAGTGATTTCTAAAGTTTTATTGATATAATTATTCCAGTTTTCTTTAGATTGCCTATGGAATATAAATTGGTTGGCCCTCTTCAGAATGTATATCACGGAAATATATAGCTGAAGTGTTTCATAAAAAATTTATTCCAAAATATTTTTAAACAATATACAACTAGAATGCATTCAATGCTTCAGGCCTAATTTGTAAAATACAAATTTTTCGGTTGAATATCTGTTGAACAAACTGATCACTTTAGCATTTCTGGAGTTTGTATATTAGTATAAGAGACTACAAAAATGAGGTTATTTAGATTTATTCATCTCGAAAATTCCATTGAGATTACAATCTTTAAACTGCATACACTAGTATGCAGATTAATCTCAGGTATTATGATTCAGCAATGGATAATTCTTCAACAGAAATAAAAAAAGGTAATATTAAAAAAATTATTCCATTTCTACTTATGACAACAAAGAAAATTTTAATTTTAGTTACTTCTTAATAATTATGAAAAAAAAAAAAATACTAAGTAAAAAATATCTGAATTTCGCAAGAATTGAACTCGCATTCTTCACCTTCGCCTGAAAAATGCTGAAATCCCTGTTAATCCGACTTAGGCATGACAATTAGCTATGTTTATATTGTTATTATTGTTTAATATGTAATTATCAAGGTACGATAAGCGTTTTCAGCGTGTGCCGTGTCAGTGATCGCAGATCTTGGTGACTCTACTGAAAGTATTAAAAATTAATTTAATTTAATTAAAGAATTAATATTTAAAAAACATATTAACATCAAGTGTCATCCACTACAAATTTTAAAAAAATGTATTTGAACTAGAGAGGATGAGGAAAAAATATTTCACTAAAGATTGAAAATTTGAACAAGATGTGTGTGTGTAATAATCTGAGTCCCCTGCAATATGCACTATTAAACTTTTTAATGCTTCTCACTTTATTTACACAAATCAATTCAATGAATCCATACACCATTTTAAATTAGAATTACGATTAACTTAATAGCCTTTAAGGGTAGTTAACTTTATTTAATTATGCCCCAGTTTATCGAAAAACGGTTTTCTTTCATTTATGGTTTTTCTTATTTATTTGTCGAGAGATTTAGACAGCTCAAAGGGGGCTTAAAGCCTTCTCCTTTTCAAAAGTGCTCGTAAAATTTGTTTGAATATATGAACTCTCTTTTATAGAAAGCAAATAAAAAAATAATCTTTCATAGTTCATGAAATTTTGCACTACAGAGATGAAAAATGCACATGCATATGTTTACCCATAACTTTTTGTCATCTCAACATTTTTCTTAGATTTTGGTTCATTTCATTCGCCATCATATTCTATAATCTCTGCACAAAAAAATTGGATTGCTGCCATACAATTTTGTTTACCGGTTTTGTTTAAATCCTATGAAAATTTGCTACGAAATTTCCTATTTCTCAAAATATATTATATTTAGAAATAATTTTTTTGTATTTATAGTATTTTATGTTATAATTGGCAATACATCTAAAAACTATAGTCTTAAATAGTTTTTTTAAAAATTCCATTTTTCAAAAATTTTCCTTTCAATGGAGTCGAATATCTTTATGCTTCGAATATACAACTGAATTTCATAAATATATAAATTTTTTAATGCGGAATATTTCTCTAAAAGGTTTTAAATAAATGAGGTGGATTTATTAGTATTTCTACGTAAAAAGAATGAGATTTTATATTAAGTAGCTTTCTATCCTTTAAAAATTCAGAATAAGGATATTAAAAGTATGGAGTCCTAGTTATCTCTTTGGGTATAATATTGCTAGATGTGAATACCTTTCAAGATTCAAAATGTTACCTGCATCCTTTTTGTGAATTTTAAGAAAAAACATGGCATTATCGATTTTAAAAATAAGTATTTATTCGGGACAAAATAATGCATGGCCAAATGTTATCCTGACTATATATCAATGTAAAAAGAATTATTTAACAGCCGAATAATTAACTTTTATACATATTAGTTTGTACCCGGCGCGTTGCTGCCGCAGAAGAAATAATTTGGGAAATATTATTTGAAATTTGAAATAACTGTCTTGTTTAAATGACAGGAATTAGGACAGAACGATTAGGAATGACAGAGAGAATATTTATTTTCGAATCGGAAATGAATACATTCATTGAAATTGAGTTATATATAAAGGAGAAGAAGAAATAATATGGATTGCCTTTTTTTAAACTTTATTATTGAAGACTTTAGGTTTGGCAATAATTTTTTGTTTTCCCATCTTCAGCAGGAACAAATAAGTGCAAGAAATAAGTACTCAAAGTTTCGTCGCAATCGGATGAACGATGCGGCGGCGCATAAGAGACATACGGACAAACATTCATTTTTATTTATATCGATGAGACATGAGGTAAAGTATTATAAGCTACCATCTAAGCATATGTCATTCCTATACAAAATTTTAAGTTCATATAAATAAGCAACTTTAATTACACATAAAAATATACAACAAATTTTATTCGTAAAGATATGTTATAAAAACTGAACACAAGTACAATAAATATTAAAATGAGTGACACAATTTGCTTTCCAACCGTGTAGCAGTTCCATTGCATTTCCCATGAAATATGTCAGCTCAGAGCTCTGGTTAAAGGCGACACCTGCTACTTAAAGGCGGGATGAACATGCCTGCCTCAAATGATTCTTCGTTTTTAAATTGAAAATGAATCGGTATTAATAAGTTTTCTGTGAGTTGTATTGTATTTGAGTTTCAATTTGGATCTTATTGAATACCATTTTTAATATTTTGCACCAAATTTAGTCAATATATATATTTATCAATTCTTCTTGTTCCATAATGCCAAGAAGCGCCATTGATCACACGAAGCAGAGAAAACGGAAAGACTGATCGATTCTACGAAAATAAAGGACCAACAACAATATCAGAGTTGAGGGTAAATTGAATTTCCTCGCTCTTGTAGGCTGTTTCGAGTAAGACGTCTAGAATCGCCAGATGTCTGTAAAGTTTATTTTTATCCAAACTTTTCCACCCTCTTGCAGCCTTTTTTTTTCAAGTGGTGGAAATTTTTAGAAAATGGTTCAATCTTGTTTTGAAAATAAATAAGAAATGTAATATTTGGAGTCACTAGGAATTTTAAGTCTAATATGGAGAATTGTAGCAACGCTATATTATTAATGTCATTTTACTATTAATTTGTGAAACTTTAGTTTAGGTATAATTTTTTTTCATTTTATAGCATTTCAAAAAATATACTTTTTATGTATTAAATTACAAATGAATTTTTATAGCGAAAATTAACCTAATTAAGCTATTTTCCTATTTTCGCTAATTAATCCTATTTTCGCTAATTACCTAAATTAGCGAAATTTAACCTAATTTACTGCTTCTTTGTACAAGAAGCAGTTAATTAGGTTTTTATATAAAATTTAAGTGGGATTTATTTTGAAAATACTAAAATTTTTTCCATATGTATAAATACCTGTACATGTACAAATTACTGTAATAACCAGCAAACTGCATTTGCATATCATCTTCCTCAGATAATCAACAGATAATCATTTGAAATAAATGCATATTAAATTTTGTCGCAAACACCGGTCTAACAGAATTTTGTTGGGATGTACATGAATTTTATTGTTTAATGCTAGATGAATCTTGAGGTTCAGTTTCACAAGAATTGAAAGAAATAGTTAAAATACTGTGAAATGGTTGTAATATATGAACTAACCTATCTTCATAATTTGTTATAATAAATTATAAAACAGAAAATTATAACAATAATTGCTCAGGGATAAGGATGGTAAATTAAAGACGTTAAAATTATATTATAGTATCATATTCAATAACACATTTCTACTCGCTAAAAAGGCCTATTTATAATTTATTCATTTCGAAAATACTTATTTTTGCAACTTATTTGAAAATTTCTATTTACCTTTAAATAGCAAATCCCCTGTCAGCAGAATTTTTTAGATTAGAAGTATCTAGGAAGAATTAAAAATTGCAATAATGGCCAATGAATGATGGATTTCCATTTAAATATTTACTCTTAATTTAAATGCAGGGTTGCGGTTTAATTTCAGAAAATAAAATTCTTTTTTAACAGCTGACTGGTAGAGGTATTTTGACCTGAAATTCGTGCAGATGAGTATCTAAAAGTATTGCCTTATAATTTAATTTATGTATATATACATATACACTGAAGTGACAAAAGTCATGTGATGACTGTTAATATCGTGTCGGTCCTCCTTTTGGCCGGCGAAGTGCAACAACTCGACGTGTCATGGAGTCCACAAGTCGTTGGAAGTCCTCTGCAGGAATATTGAGCCATGCTGTCTGTATAAACGTTTGTAATTGTGAAAGTGTGGATGATGCAGGAGTTTGGGCACGAACGGACCTTTCGATGATGTCCCAAAAATGCTCAATGGGATTCATATATGGTGATCTAGGTGGTCAGATCATGCGCTGGAATTGTCCGGAATGTTCTTCAAACCGATCGCGAACAGTTCTTGCCCGGTGACATGGCGCATTGTCATCCATAAAAATCCCATCGTTGTGTGGGTACGTGAAGTCCATGAATGGCTGCAAGTGATCTGCAAGCAGCTGAACATAACCATTTCCAGTCAATGATCGGTTCAGTTGCACCAGAGGTCCGAGTCCATGCCATGTAAAAACAGCCCACACCATTATGCAGCCACCACCAGCTTGAACAGTGCCTTGCTGACAGTTTGGGTCCATGGTTTCGTGGGGTCTGCGCCACACTCGAACTCTACCATCAGCTCGTAACAACTGAAATCATGACTCATCTGACCACGCCACGGTTTTCCACTGGTCTAGGGACCAGTCGATATGCTCACGAGCCCAGGAGAGTCGCCGCAAGCGATGTCGTGCTGTCAGTAAAGGCACTCGAGTCGGTCTTCTGCTGTCATAGCCCAAGGAAGACAAATTTCGCCGCACAGTCCAATCGGACACGTCCCTCGTATGTCCCACATTGATTCCTGCAGTTATTTGACGAAGTGTTGCGTGTCTATTAACATTGACCATTCTACACAGACGTCGGCGGTCTCGGTCGTTAAGTGCAGGTGGTCGCCCACTGCGCTGTCCATGATGGGATGTGATGCCTGACATTTCATACTCTCGGCACACTCTTGATACTGTGGATCTCGGAATGTTGAATTCACTTACGATATCCGCAATGGAATGACCCATACGTCTAGCTCCAACTAACATTCCACGTTCAAAGTCTGTTAATTCTCGTCGTGCCGTCATAAATCACGAAAAACCTGTTCACATGAATAACTTGAACACAAATGAAAGCTCTGGAAAACGAACTGCGCATTTATACTTTTTCGCTGCGATACTACTGCCATCTGTATATTTGCATATTGCTATCCCATGACTTTTGTCACTTTAGTGTATAATTCTTGGGCGATTTATTTGAATTCATAACTGAACCTTTATGTTACTTCAATAAGTTACAGAATGAAAGATATTCTATAACGCTCTTATGTTTATAAGATTTAAACAAATTAATTTCATTCTGATTTCAGAAAAATATATGCATAAATTGACTTTTTTACATTTTTTAAATTTCTTGCAGTTACTTATAAAAGATTAAATAATAAGATATGCTTAAAAAATTTAAAAAGTTGTCACGCATTTGGTTGAATTAACTTTTCTACATACGTACCATGTTAGAAGAAAAACCAAGTCAAATACGGTAAAAAATAAAGATAATCAAAAATTTTAATAAAATTCAGAAACATAACTCTTTCTTTTATACTTCTTGTTACTGTTCACTAAAAATTGGAAGCTTTGATGTGATAGCTGCATATATTTATTTCCGTATATAAAAATAAATTACTCCAAATTATAAAAACAGTCCACGAGTATATTTTAAATTTAATACTTTACGCCATTTTTTCATAAACTGTTTAGAACACAATGAAAAAGTAAAATTCCAATTAAGAAATCGATCCCAAATCATGAAGTTCCCTTAAAATACGTTACTTTTTGTATAAAATATCTCAAAACACAATTGTGGTGAATCATGTAAATTATGTTATGCACTTTGTAAAAATGTTTTTTCAGCAGAATTGGAGAAATGGAAGGAAACTGATAAGGGATACTCAACAATAATCAATTTTAAACTAATGTTATTGGAATTGTCTTTTGCCTAGATTGTGAGGTTTTTCCCTTTCGAATTTAACAACCATAAATGACCGACTCAAAGTCTAATCTATTAATTCTTTAAGCATCATTAAAGATCATTTAGTTATTTTATAGTATATGTGAAAGATAACTATGCTAACTCAATCTATATTATCCGCATACATCTGAGAAGTAATGCAGCAAGAATCAATGAAAGTAATGAGTACCATTTCCTCTGTCACGAATCATATTTCAAATAAAAAAAGAAGTTTTAAAAGGGGCTAGAGACAAAAGAAAGGTATGCAAAAAACAACCACCTAAAGCATTGCAATTTAAGCTCAATAATTCAACAATAAATCATTCTTTATTGGCAGTTAGATTTAGTTAACTTTACTTCCTATTCGGTTTCTTTTCAAACTGAAACAGTGTATCTGCTGCTTTTCAATTGTACTAATGTCGATGATTGTTTTGTTCGCGTTTTTTTTAAAGATTTTTAAGTTCCTCAAAAAAGTCAATATCGAATTTTTTGTCCTTTCTTACTAATATTCAGCAAAGAAAGTAAGTAATTATACTTAAAAAGAATCTAAAAAATAAAACTGGATATAACTAAATAATTGAAAAAGTAAAAAGAACAAAAAATACAGGCGTTTTGATTAACCAAACAAATCTAAGTTCAAAAAATAATGCAAATAAATAGATTATACTTTCAAAATTTGAATGAAATACAAAAAAAAATAATACTAATAAAAGCAGAAGCTGAAAATAAACTGTAAATATGAACTAAACAGCTCAACATTACAGGATAACATTTCAGAACTTCAGCTTTAATTGGTCTTAAATGTTTTATTTTAGTTTATCATGTATTTTTCTGTGAAAGTTGATATTTTATTTGTTTTATATTTACTTTTTATTATATAGATATTAAAAGCAATTAAGAATTATTTGTATCGAAAACGGTGATATATTTATCGATACAAAGAACACCATAGGGAAGAAGATGGAAGGTCGGAATTTTTGAAGTTTATCTCTGAAGCAGGTATGTATTAATGATTAACGATCCTTACTTCTGACGGGAAGTATTCCTGCTTTTGGCAGCAGCTTGTTGTATCATTAACGATATAAGGAAAACTATTTTACAAATAACTTTTTTGAAGCATATTTATTCTTGGATAATATTTATATTGAAAATTTAGGTAATCAAAAATAATATGAATTGTATATTCTGGTTATATCTCTCTTAGGGCTCAATTAATTTGATCTTTCAATTAAATATTGAGGTGTGCGTACACACTTGAAATTTCCAAAATCGTTCGAAATATCGAATTTTGTTCAAATATTTTCTGATCTTTTACCTTTCAAACGATATCAAGATATTGTCAATATTCTAAATATTTCTCGAGTTATAAGGGTTTTTCTAGAGGAACTTTAAAAAAAACTCTAGTTTCGTTTTTTTAAACTCATTTTATGAAGAATGATATTTTTGCACTCTTTTACTTCATTCAAACAATCATGACTCAGCCAAAAATAAACCAAATACAATTATCTATGTATAAAAATAATCAGTATGATGTTTTGCACTTCAGTCAATTATATATTCATAGAAATAAAGTTTTAATAGCTGTTTAAATTACAGAAAAAATCTCGCTTCATCGATTAAGAAAAAATTATTTTAAAAAACTATATATTTATATAACTTGATTGAGGCAGACAGCATGAACTAGTATTAGGCATAATTTTAAACTAGAATTGTGTGTCTGTACAAATTAGTCATGTTCTGTACAAATAAAATCATGCTTCAAAAAATATGCTAATTTTCATATTAAACATTAATTGATTAATTAATAATTTGTATAATGTGATTTTTCCTCACTGAAATAAGATGAGATATATATTACTTTCCTATTATGAAAAAATTGGATTCTTAAAGTTAAAACTAATCTTAAAAAAACTTCTAATGTTTACTAACACCTTTAAGAGAAAAAATGTTTCATGTTAGAGCTCTATCATGGCTTGTTTATACACACTTAAATGAAAAATTATACATATAAATACATATTTTCTTATTTGCAATAAGTCTGAAAAATAGAAATGGCTGGTTTGAATATTTAGAAGGATGTGAAGAATATATTTCAGCATTAATGGACTCATCAAATGAAACACTTCAATTGAACATATTTATAGAAGACAGATTTTCATCTCTTTATTTTAATTACGAATTTTCAGTTTTAGTCGAAAATATCTACTTTCTTCTTGGCAAATGATGAAATGTGTAAAATGGGAAATGGTTTTATTCTCCCCCTTCTTTATGTTACAATTAGGAGTTATTCATTTCAATTAATTGAAACTGGTATTTGATAATTTAAATATGGGTGATGTGGTCATTTTATCTGGCTACTAGTCCAAACATTACGAGTTTGATCCTTGCCATCGCCAATAGCTACTTCGGTGACCCGATGACGAAAAAAAAAAATATGCACCCTTCCTACAGCTGTTGTAGTCGTATAGCTGTACAGCTTCGTACAGCTGATTAATAATCAGCCAATAAAGAAGTGAGTAAGGCGCATTAAATTCAACAGCCAGTCTATCACCTTTAAACAGGAACCAAAAATCATTTGTCTCACCAAACGGGAAGTATTATAGTGGGAGTTTAGAAGCCAGATTACCAAAATCAAGTTATCTCTTTTCTCTTGCGGTCATGTTATCTTTCTACGAATCCTAAGGTTGCCAGTTCGGACCTCACTATCACCAATCGCTACAGGCGTTAAGAGTGTATCACATAAAAACAAATTTTAGAATAGGACACATGCATTAACAGTATAGAATAATAGAATCATTGGAAAAGAATCAAAGTAAATAAAAGGAAGTCCCCCAAAAGAGTGGAAAACATTTCCAATACACATGACAATGATAATAAAAATATAGATGCTCGACAAAAAACTCACTGACAGATGCTGGTTCTGATCATTTTCAAACAATCCCAAATTATGTAACATAGTGTATCATTAAATTGAAATATCTCGTATACAAAAGATCGTAGAGAATCGTAGAGAACCTGCATTTGTTTAAACTCATTCAAAAACTGTTTTAAAATCAGTTTATTTATTTTATTGTAGTGAAATTGCTCTTGTTTGGGAATTTTTTCCCCGAATTCAAGAATTTTTTACAAATTTAAAATGTAATTTCTTGTCTAGCACCGTCGGTGTTAGCGATTTGAATTATAAAATAAACAATGTACAAGTTTTGGACAGTAAATATCTCTTATTGTAACAACTATTCTGAGGATATATATATATATATATATATATATATATAGTATCCAATGATATTTTCATATGTCAAATAATCTCCTTAACCATAACTTGGGGAAATAAATAAAAATATTTAAGATATTTAGAAAATCAGAAAATTTGCAAATCTGACCTTGGCTATTTGTTGCGGGAGCTAAATTTTATTTTAAGCATTCATATACCATGTTTGTCTAATAATATAAAGATAGATATTCCAAAAGTTTGTAAATTCATTTGGTTAGAACATTTTTCATCTTCATACAATTCAGCACTATTGAGTAAATAAAAATGTAGTGAACACCAGCTGAGCATACTTTTACATACATATTCCTACTACATGGGAAACAGAACGGAATTTTCTCTTAAATAAAGTTTCTCCCAATGAGAATAAAAGACAAAAATGTTTCTCTCATTTTTCCCTAATCTTGAATCCTAAACTGATATAATCAGTGCCATAGTCGAATACGATTATTCCCTCTCAAAGAGTAGACTATAGCGATACATAGGAAAAAGTCTAACCGAGGCCTACGCAAAAGAAATTCTATACCATCCTAACTGACACACCCGAGAAATAAACGTTAGAAAAAGAATAAAAAGAGATAAAGAATTAGAGGCGAAAACTAGAAGGAGAATAAAAAAATGTAAGAAGAGAAAGAAGAATATAAAAGGCGATATTGAATTCAAATATAGATTCTGAATAAGAAAAGTGATTACTTAGCGGTGGAAATACATATATGAATTCTAATGTTGAAGAATTGTTATAAAACTTTATTTTCGAATCTGTGGGAGGTAAATGCCTGCTTTTTGTCTGCTTCCATCGCAATTTGGCTAACTATCTACACTTTTCTATTGATTGTTTAAACATATGTATAATTGTTTATTCCAAAGTAATGTCACATAATAATAATTAGCAGATGTCTTTTTTATTTTAATTCATAAAAGAAAGTTATTAAAAATTATTTAAAATATTGTTGATTTTACAGTGGTAAATTGCTCCACTTCTGCTCAATCTCGTTTCAGTAACCTTGCATGTAACATAAGATGAAAAAAATTGTACTCAAATCCTTAAAACTGACATATGTTTTCTTTTTACATATGTTGAACCAATAGTTATGATATAAAAAAGCAGTAATAAGTGAGAAATCTTTCTCCAATAATCGTCAATATTATTACAACTGGATTCCAGCTCCATTGCAAATCATGTTTATTTGAGTTAATTTCGGAGCTCACAATCGGGCATGTACCGCATGTTGCTTTGTCAAATAAATAAATCTTTTATTAATTTTATTAAGCATTAATTTTAAAGTTGCTATAAAATATGACTTAAAGCTTTAATTTATCTTCTTATTGTTTTGGTTTTGATCTTTGGAAATGGGGATATTTTGAGGAATTTATTTTTTCTTGAGGGAGTATTAACTACACTGATGGAAAAAAATCCCAACACCAAGAAAAAATTATTGTACAGTAATGAAATTTTAGGAATATATTTGTGTAGGTAACATATTTAATTGATTAAAGTTTCAATATCACAGGTACAGCCATTGGCGAGAAGAGCCATTTCAAATGTGAAATGTTGGTACATTAGTAACCGGGGTAACCGCCAGAATTTTGAATGCAAGAATGCAAACGTGCATGCATTGTGTCGTACAAGTGTCGGATATCAGTTTGTGGGATGCAGTTCCATGCCTTTTGCACTTTGGCGGTCAATGCATGGACGGTTAATGCTGGTTGTGGATGACGCTGGAGTTGCCGTCCAATGATGTCCCATACGTGCTCGATTGGAGAAAGATCTGGTGATCTAGCAGGCCAAGACAACATGTCGACACTCTGTAGAGCATGTTGGGTTACAACAGCAGTATGAGGGCAAGCGTTATCCTGTTGGAAAACACCCCCTTGAATGCTGTTCATGAATGGCAGCACAACAGGTTGTATCACTAGACTGACGTACAAATTTGCAGTCAGGGTGCGTGGGATAACCACGAGAGTGCTCCTGCTGTCATACAATATTGCTCCCCAAACCATAACTCCAGGAGTAGGCCCTGTGTGTCTAGGCCACAGACAGGTCACTAGCAGGCGCTCACCTGGCCTCCTTCTAACCAACAAACGGCTATCACTGCGACCAAGGTAGAACCGGCTTTCATCAGAAAACACAATAGATCTCCACTCCGTCCTTCAATGAGCTCTAGCTTGACGCCACTCACGTCGCAAACGGCAGTGGTTTGGAGTCAGTGTGCAGGGCGTCTTTCTCGGAGCTGTCCTTGAAGTAACAGTTCGTTGTGTCACTGTGGTGCCAACTGCAGCTCGAATTTCAGCTACAGACGCAGTACGATTAGCCACAGCCATACGCCGAATACAAAGGTCTTCCCTCTCAGTAGTACCACGTGGCTGCCCGGAACCTGGTCTTCTTGAGGCAGTACCTTCCCTTGACCACTGCCGCCAATACTCATGCACAGTGGATACATTCCTGCCAAGTCTTTCAGCAATATCGCGGAAAGAAAACCCACCTTCTCGTAGCCCTACAACACGACCTCGTTCAAACTCAGTGAGCTGTTGATAATGGCTTCTTCGTCTTGTCAGAGGTATCCTTGACTAACATCAACCCACTACGTCAAATCTCAACTGTAAATAACGATCACGAACCTTACAGCGCTTATTTAAAGCAAACCTCATTTGCATGTTCGTAGTGTCGCTACTAGCGCCACACTTACGCACGTAGCTCGAAATTTGAATCGACGTCATCTTTCAGATGTATAAACATGCCTTCCAAATTTCGTTTATCTAGCACAGTTCCTTCCTAGTGTTGGGATTTTTTTTTCCATCAGTGTATAAATATCTTTCACTTAAGAGTTTGATTGATGTAATTTAATTAGAGAGCAAAAATATTATTCTTTATTCAAATCTAATGTATGAGGCAACAAATTTATACAGTGAGATCAGAAGTCCCTTCCATTGACTTCGATTTTCGGTGAATAATTTCAAAGGGAGAGAGCAAAACTGAATTGTTTCTGGCTGCTATTCAAGATCTTAATATCGTCGAATCCAAAGAAAAGATAATTCCAAAGAGATGACGGAAAAGAAATTTTAAAAAAGAATTGAAAAGTCAAAATTTCTTGTAACATAATACTTTTTTATTTATGCATCCCTTAATATAAAGATAGCTGATAATGATGTATCCCATATGAACAAATATATTTTCATTGCGCTATTATTAGAAAATATGCTTCAATTATCAGAATAAAATTCTTCAATTCAAACAATTCTCATTAGTTAGATAAATGTTCTAAATTTTAAATAAATGAAATACATACATGTTTAATTTCTTTTGTTTTAGAAATAAACGTCTTAATGTTTAAAAATCTGCACTAAAATATCTAAATACATTTAATAAAATAAAATAAATGATTTAAATACTCCTATATATTACATAGGATTGTTTTTAATTTTCCCCATTAACTCCTAATACTCATCAAAAAGAATTCATCTTAGAAGAATACAAAATGCTCTACTATTGCATTTCCATCTGGGTTTAGTTGCTTTTTGAATCCTATTAACTATACAAAAAAAAACAATGGACGATTTCACAAAATCATGAAAAAAAATTATCTTGAAAATAACAACAATAAAAAAAATTGTTTTAAGTTTATTCAAAAAATGAAATCAGTATCTTTTCAAGTTTTAAATTTTTATCCGACTTTTCATTTCGATGAAGAAATTCGCCTTCCTTATTATTTCAATAAAATCAAATTATCTGCAATTCGACATACACAAAAAAATTTAAGAAAATTCACCCAAAAGTCAATAAACTATTTGCGCAATCAGATATCGCATCGATCTGGGAAGCATTTCGTTCGTGAAATTTTGCACCATTTGTTCGACTTCGTTGTCGAAGAAAAAACATCAATGAAACCGTTCTTCCCTCCTGCTTCATTTGTAGCATGTGGGTGATGGGAAGCAAATATCTTAATTAAATCTTTGATAGCGTCAAACCCTCAAAACAGCTTCAGATGATAATAAAATTCTCTCACAATAGGCTCTGAAGAGTTTTCTAAATTAGATGCCAAAGTATTCCGATAGAGGGTGTAAGTGCAGAGCTATCACACAAAGAGTACTTGGCTTTTATAATTATAGCTAAGAGATACTTGAGGAGCCTTCAACTTTTTTAAAAAAAAATGTGTCTATGCAATCGGGTTGATTTTAATTAAGTGAAATGTTAACGAACATAATGTGAGCAAATGACTGCTCTAAGAAATTATTTAAAACATGAAAAATAATTCGAGTCTTTATGCGCTTAAGGTATTTCAAGATTGTGAAGTTCCTAATTAAATATTTGAATTATTCAAATGGATATTCAGGGTATTTCAGGGGCTAAATATTTGTAAGTATTTTCTTACCAAAAAAAACTTTAATTTTTAATTTTATTTAATTTGTAAATATAATGAAATAAAGTGTAAACTTAAACTCCCCAATCTTCCACCGCTTTCTTTGTCTAAAAAAATAACATGTTTCTTCATAGAAATGAGTAAGGTATTTCTTTTATTTCAATACATGACTTGATATATCATAACCTATATTTAAAATAAAACTATTGTTATGGCGCATTTAAGGTCGTGATACATTTTCTGTATTCAATTGAACATTGTGAGTTTTTCTAGTTTTAAAATGAGAAGGAAATAAAATTAAAAGTTGTATAGATAATGATAAATATAAGTCCATTTTATAGAAAATCTTTTATTTTAACTTCTTTCAAATGGTTATATTACTCTGAAATTTAGTAATAAATAACGAAGGTTAAATGTGCAATTCTTTCATTTCGAAATGTTTTTTAAATGAATGTTTCACACACTTCGTGAAATTTTGTGTCTTTCAATATTGATTTACATTCATTTGATGCCATTATAATTTTTAGTAGATGCTTGCTCCAAAATTAAATCTTTTCAAAATATTTAAACTATTTTCGTAAAATGTTTATAATATTCAGTATAAGTGTTTAGTCATTTTAAGAATTCCTGCAGTACAATTTTAGAACACTCAATTATTCTGTCTCATAATTTATATGCATTACTTATAAATGCATATATTCACCTTATTTTTGAAATGCTCAATAATTCATATAAATATGCGTTGAATTTTATTCAAAATTACATGTATTTTATATACAAAATTGTCTCTAGTCTGTTTCTGGTTTACCCACATCGGAACAAGAATAACGATAATGTTTTAACACTTTTTAATTTTATTCACTATTGAAGTTTGTTCTTAGTATATTTGGAGCTAATATATTTTTTGATAATTCACCTTATCTGTAAAATAGGAAAATTAAAAAAAACCCTATATTTACTATTATTGATATCCATCATCATTTAAGTTGAAACTATGGTTTTTAATTCTAAATCCCAATGAAAAAGTACAGTACTGTGCAAATTAATTGGAACAAACACAAAAAATTTGACTTATGCTGTTTAGTTAGTATAAGTTCACTTACATGGAAGGTATAGCAATTTAGTAGTAAATATGTCCTCCTCTAGCTTTAATGAGATTCTATACACGTTTTAGAATGGATTCGACTAATTTATTACATACGACTTTTTTGTTATCAATCTCAAACCAAATTTTTATGACATTCTCAATCAAATATCGTAGTGTCGTAGTTCATTTTATTCACACTGTCCTTTACAATGCTCCAGAAATTTTTGATGAGATTTATATCTCTAAAATTACCAAGCCAATCCAAGACTGTTAATATATTTTCTTGGAAAAAAATATTTACCAGCTTGGAACTGTGATATGAAGCCAGATCTTGTTGAAAGCTACTAACACCAGGTAACATTTGCATCAGATGCACACTTTTTTCTTCAAGTAATGAAATGTATTTTTTTTAGATCCCTTTCAAACCCATTAATTGGTAGGTAGTAAGCTTCCAGGTCCTCCAGATGTAAAATAACCCCAAAACATGTACTTCTAAGGCAGCTAAACTGTTTCATTAAGATGATGTGCTCATATGGTTTCCCAGCATTTCGTTTGACAAATGTTGATTGATTCTCTTGCACAAAAAATTTTTTGTCACCGAATAACACCTTATTAAAATCTTTATCAGTTCAAGATAGATATTTCCTGGCACAATACCTAAATTTTATCTTCATTGCAGGAGTTAACAACTGCTTTTTGATTGATTTTCTCTTCCATCTCCCTGCTTCAATAAACTTTCCTCATATTATTGCTGAATCAAAGCTCACACAAGTAGCTAATTATCCTAATCAATGTTTCAATCACAATTATAATCAATGATAGGATTCATTTTACTATTCTGTATTCTGTACTTCTGTTTGCCTATTCGAAGTGTTATATTGTGTTTACATCCATATTTACTCTTTTGCTTTGGAATAACTGTCCCAAACTTAATTTTCTGATTAATTATCCTAGACACATTGGATTTTCCAACTCCAACTGCTGCAGAGTTATTCCTTACTATTATTGATGTATGCTGACTAAGGGTACCAATTCCAGTCTTTTTCCTGTGACGTATATAAATTTTTTAACATGCATTATAACAAGACAATTTGCACAATCGACCTTTTCTTACAGCATCTAATACACAATTGTTGGTACAATGCTCTACATGTCGTAAGTACATGGTAAAACATGTTTAAACTATTTAAGAACAAACCTTTTTTTGTAAGAAAATGCAGTTGAAACTGGTTTGAGGCAGAAAATTTCCGAAAAATGAAGAAAGTTATAAAAAACTGAGTTTTCCCAATTAATTTGCGCAGTACTGTGAATGAATAATAATAATCTTTTATGAAAACAGGAACTCAAGGGAAGAAATACATATTTAGAAGACGTAGATAATATTTAACCACTTTTAATCGAATTTTCCATGAATCAAAGTAAGATGTTTGCCAACAAAAAAAGAGTGAATTTAAGAAAAACCTAGAGAAATTCTTCCTTGCAACTTGTAATAATGACAATATTATATCATCATTGTGTTTTAACGTTTTACTTTTTGTTCAACCTCTGAATTAGTCTAATATCAAATAAAAATAGAAATTTGGTATCAGCTGTACATTTCCGCTGTAGTACGTATGCTATAGTAATGCAAAATATGAAAAAAAAAATTCCAAAATGTAGAAACATTGGAATGGAAAATCGAACCAATATAGTATCTGCAGGGAATGGGGATATTGGTTAAAGGGCCAACTAGCAGGATTTTCGGTGAAATGTTTCTTGAAATTTGAAAATATATCTTTAAAGGCATATACTCGCCTAAGATTTAAAACTGCACAGAATTGTGAGCAAAAGTTATGAGAAAGTGTTTCTAGAGAACTTTGAAAAATTTCTTTTATTAGTAAGTTTCCCTTTCTTGAAAATAAATGAAATATTTTAATAATCGATCCGAAAAGTTAGGCTGTATGCAATTTCTTTGTCTCCAAGTAATTTCAGAGATAAAGGTCAGGGTTTGTCAGATCGAAACATATTTTCCGCAAGGTTTAAGAAGTAAGAAATACTTGAACCTTCTCAAATTTGTCCAGCAATAACCATGGATATTTCATATTAATGTTCCTGTATTATAGCTGTTTAAAAATGATTTTCATCCCATTTTGAAACAATACTTAAAAAATTTTTTAATGCTTTAAAATTTAGCATTGCTGTGTATCATCTTTTAGCTGCAACTATGTTCGTATACATCAATAATTAATATACATGATGAAATTTTTATAAAATAAGCTACGTATAAAATTCTTTGATTTTAATTAAACTTGCTTAGATCTATCACTAAATATAGGAGAATATGGTAATCTTAATAATTGAAAGAAATCAATATTTACTATAAGTATACTACTAACTGAAGGTTTTTTCAAATTAGATCAATCTTTTGTTATATCTCAATTGTGACAAATAATTATTCAAAGAAGTGTTTTCAAATGTCAGAAAAAAGTGTTGGAGCATATTCAGTGATTTGCTTTGAACATACTTATTTCTGTATAATCTTTATTTTTCTAAAAAGATAAATTTCTATTTATAAAAGGAAATTAGGCAATGGAATTTTAAATTTAAAATAGCTTTATTAAATAACATATTCTAAAACCTAAAAGAAAGCCACCGAAGCAAAAAAATATATGTTAGTATCTATTAATGTCAATTTCAACTGTCGGACTGTTTGCCTTTATTTCATTATGCTGCCTCGATTTCAGAATAATCATGTGATCGACTACTTATTTAAAGTAACGCTCAAAACTACTTGTGAGCTGAGCTCGAGCGACGGATTTAAGTTACAGAAAATGACTCCCTTCATTGATTGAGTTCAACTAATTTTTTTATTAAAGTACAACTCTTTTTAACAATTGCTATCTCTCTTGATTGAGAGAGAACGTTTGATCGGAATTTCGACTTCGATTTTTCTAATATGAAATCCCTTATAAGATATATTTTGAAATTTTTTTAATGGTTGAACAAGTTTAATATCATGTTTATCGATTAACATTAATTCCATGAAAGAAAGTTTTATCAACTCTTTATTTAAAAGAATCTCGTCTTAAGAAATGATCACTATTTATTGTAAATTGAGGAATTTGCAGATAAATGGAAACTTCGCAGGTTTCCTTCCAATATATATCCAAAGAGTATCAGAATGGCATTAACGTCCTTTCATGTCCCTGAAACCTTTTATAAGCAAACTTCCTTTGAATAATGCATTTTATCATGCTACTTTATTAAATAGAGTTTTATTTTAGTTAGGTAAATCTAACTTTTATATTACTATTATCAACCTCCTCATAGTATTTACCGCTTACTGCATCTGGAATATAATAGACTTTTAAATAACCACTTAGATTAGAATGTTAGTTTCCACTCTAAAGACCAGGTGAGAAGGAAAGCAAATGTGACTAGAGAAAAGCTTATTTTAATGCTTGCACGCGCCTGTCTTTTCAAAGAAAACCAACTCGTGGAATTTACTGGACAGGAAATCGAGAAAGTCTTAAGAATTACAACAGTAGAACGAGTTTTAGCAGGATATTATGGTCTTCATGTACTTTGAAGATAAAGCGGGTTATTTTACTTTCAAATTCAAGATGGATATCTGAGGAACGAAAGTTCAAGATTTTTAAGTAAAAAAGAAAATATTAAACACTAATCATATTGATATATTGTTATTGGAAATAATATTATATTTAATTTGTTTATTTTGCATTTGAACTAATATCTCAATTAAAGTTTATTAAATGCTCACTTTAATACGTGTTTGAAAATATTTGCTCATTTAAAAAACAACAGTAATAGTAAAGCCTCATTAAAAAATTTAAAAGGAATAATTTTCTTTTTACATATATAATTTTATTAGAAATAATGAATTTTATATCAATAGATGAACAGTTGCTTTAGAATTTTTTACAAGAATTAGAATTTTCAGGAATTCGTAAACTTCTAACTTGACGTTACTTATAGTGCAAGCTTTTAACTTAAGCTGAATTTATATGTCGAAATTGAACGAGGGAGCGATTGGAATATGTTATTCGTATAATCTTAAGCAAAAATATACTGAGGTGTTTATTTTTCAGATTTAGCTTTAATACGTTTCCAGTGGGAAAGATTAGCGCATTATTTGAAACAGGATACACGTTTGAAAGAAATATATGGTGAAAAATGGATAAATTAGGTTGACACGGGACAAAACAATTGTTTTATAAACATGCAATGAACGAAACAAGCAACATATGAACAAGCACATCACTTCATAAACACGCTGAAATAGAAATTATCAGTGTAATTATTAATTTATTTATCTTATGTTTGAAATATATTTTGAAAGTTTTGCAAAACTGGGGTTTACGATGCAATGACGTAAGTTAAGTATGTTTATTTCTTCATTAAACTAATAATGCCGATTCGCTGGGCTTTTAGAAAGAAAAATTGAAGTAGAATCTTTATATCTCTTGAACTGAATTGGAGATTAGAGAAATGACAGTTTGTCAACTTAAAATTAGGAGCACCGCAAAGTATATTTCAGAATTTATCCTAGAAATGAAAGTAAACTAATGTTTCTACACTCATTTCCAGATTTTTTTATTTTCATCAAATGAATTACAAGTTATCACGATTGTTTAATTTGCTTAATTCTCTGTAAACAAAAGAAATTGTTAATTTCAAAACATAGTCCAAATTATTATAATATTCCCAAGTAGCAATCTGGCAGAGCAATTATCCTTATCTCAGTATTTAAATATTAACAAAAAATGAAGAAAATATCCAAATTAATAGCCTCTAGACTATTAAAGAGAAAATAATATAAATTTTGCTCCAAAGAATCTGATGAGTAAAGATGCCATTTTTTAATTTCTCTAAAAGTAAAGAAACATGCTTAGCTCTACAGCTTATAAAGCTCTATTTGTATATCCTTTCTACATACATATTAAAATGTTTAAAAAAACTAGCGCTAGGGAGCTTCTAAGCTAAGTAAGTGTCTCTTTCAATTCCCACTAATTTTTTAAAACTAATGTAGGGTGTCCCATAAAGACAGTTCAAAGTCTCAGAGCCAGATTTCTTGTTTGGCATACATAAAATATGACTAGAGAACTTTACTTTTAAGACCCATAGTTTTAGTTTAAAATGCAGGAGGAAAGGGTGACAATGCCTAATCAACGTCTTTAGTATTTGCAAGTATGTCGCTCAACTTGCGAAAGATTTTTGAGTCAAGTAGGTGGCGAGATGGGTAACGACGAGCATACTCTCAAGCTGTTCGTAAGACATTACTATTACTTAAGTAGAAGCTGAAGTGCATGCCTCAATATTCACGAACGGAATATGTAAGTACTGCATGAGGGATATCAATATCGTCAGACAATACAAAAGACATATTTCCAAGACATGCGAATCATGCCTTCATATGTACGTTTGGCAGTTTGAACATCTTTGTCTGCAAACATGTGCAATTACTGATGTTCATATTTAAAACGAATCTTCATCTGATATGACGTTACATTTCTTTTTCACTTTCTTCTCTTAAGTTCTTAGGGCCGCCGTGGCCTGGTGGTAAGTCTTCGGAACCTTAAGAGTTTCAAGTTTCATACCCGATTTCATCAGAAAATTGTCACATCAAATCCGTAGGGGCTAAGCATCCTCTCACTGTTGTGTTATGATTGTTTTTAAACGGGGTGCCAACTCAGGTGTTATCCTCGTTGACGTTAATAACAAGGTCCGGCCAAAGATAGCCTTAATGTTAGTTCAAAATGAGGCGTTAGTACAACTAAGCTAAATTAAAAAAATTATGGGTTGCAGAATTACAATTTTTTAGATCTTTTTATGCACTGTAAGTGCTAAATTAAGATGGTCTTGACGGGAACCTTGTAGATTTTCTTTACTAAATTTAAGTAGTTCGATGCGGATTGGATTTTTATAAATAATCGCAGTAAAAATTATTATTATTTTATAATGCATCTATGAGCAGAGGTTGTAAAAAAATAACAAATTTCAGAATATCTTGAAGTTATTGAAGTTCAGTAAAAGAGCTGTTCGATTTTGAGAGCTTGAAATCTTATCAATCTGTAGCACGCAGGCCAATTTTGTTTAAAGACGCGGCTGCATTTTTAGTTAGTATAACATTATTAGCCAAGAAAAAATTCCTCAAGCTGTGGCTTCCAAAAAGAATAGCAAAAGAACCTCCAATATCTTTTTTACAGTAGCTGATATTTTTATCATTTCGATCTGAACAATCCGGAATTTATCGAACTACAAAACTGTCACCAAACTCATCACAATAAGACTTCAGTATTGATCAATGTCATGCTACTGTCATGGCAAATACATTGTTATTTTAAGCTGGGCTGTAGAAAAAAAATCAATTAAGATAACAAGTTGGCCCTTTAATACATTGTCTCTCTATAGCAAATCTGACCTCACAAAAAGTGGTATGATTCAATTCATAGTCAAACGACTGCTTTTTAGTTATACATCGAATTTCCATGCCATTCGAAGATATGTTACGAAACTGTAAGTTTGCTTTCCCGCACTAATAATGTCTTCTTAAGGAATACATATTTATAGTCATCTGTATTGAATGGTGCCCGGGTGTGACTTCAGAATTCCAGAACTTGGCTGTCATTTGGCGACAAAATGTAAAATACCCGAAACATCGAGAATTTTCACGATCCGTTCATTAGAAACCAAGATACATCCAGAATCCCCCTGATTGGTTCAGAAGGTTTTAGCCCCGTCGCTACATAAGAAGACATCTGAAGCTGATCTATCTAAGTGGAGAAGTGCGGTGGTGGTCGACCAAGTAGACCTGAACTGAGGGTTCTGGAAGAAGAGTACTGAGCGGAGGAGTCACTGTGAGAATATCGAAGCAATGATGGAATGCTGAATTTCTGTGTGGCGTATTTTTACAATGCCTGTGTCGTGAGCTGTTGCTCATTGTATCGTCGTCCAAAACGGAGTGGTGCTGAACGGAGAAGTAGTGAGTCTACAGTGAAAGCAAGATGAGACAGAAGGGTAGTGTCCGCCTGATCGGGAGAGAACTGCGTGAGTGTTGACGGTGTCATTAGAAATTTCTGCGTGTGGACAACTGTTGTTATTGTAGGCTATTGTCTGCAATAGAGTACTCCTATATGCTGTCTTGTGTGTTCGTCTCGGGTGAGTATAGTTGTCTTCTGTAAATAGTAGTTCTGTACATATTTGTCGTCTTTGTGCTGTCCTGACTTTGTCCTGTAAATAAACGTCGTCTGTTTTGCGTCATTTACTGAAGGACTGAATATTGTATGTGCTCATCTTCTCACAACATACACACCCACTATACAAGAAACTTAGGATAGTAAGAAGGCCAGGAAATCCGTAACAGATATCTTTTACATTAAATGCGATCAATCTTGAAAGAATATTACAATTCACAACTGAATATTTCTTCATTACCACTTTTTTCAATTTTATGGTTTTCAGGAGACAATTTACAAATGAAACAGAAAATATTTACTGATTTATCGACTACTGTAATAATAATTTTTTCTTTTAAGTTTTGTATTTCTTTTTTAAATGTTTTGCTAAAATATTATTTTAGAGAACTATCAATTAATGAATGTAACTCTAATGCAACTTATATTTGAAACAACTATGCGGAAAAGGAGGTACATAAAAAATGCTAGCTTTCTTAAAAAAAATCTAAAATTCAGACTTGCTCTCTAAACTATCCTTATTTGTTCTCTACATTTAAATTTCATAAAAAACAATTAAAATTCAGATTCGTTACTTGTAGACTGGCAGTTATAATTACTATACAGGAAAACATTTCTTGAAATATTTAAAATTTATCATTAACAAAATTAAAGATGAAGATTATAACTGGATTTTCAAAATTTATTTTGGATTTTCTAAAATATATTAATAAACTTAATACTTAAGATTTTGAAATTTATACACCAATCTGCCTCATAAAAAATTAATAAATGTATGTACTTTTATATATGTCGAATATTTAAAAGAAGGTATTATTACAAAAAATAACTGACTGCCATCAAGTAATTTTAATATTACCAAAAATTGTGTTTTTAATTGAAATAATTTTTGTAAACAAGTAAAGGGCATTTCAATGGGAACAGCTGTCTCAAGTGCTTTAGACATATATTTCCTGCATTACTATGAGAAAAAAAATTAAATATAATTTAATAAATGGTTGATGGTATAGTGATGACTTACTTTTAATAAACTTAGATAATACTAATATTGTTACTAATTGCTATCCATAAGATTCATCCTGACTGAAACAAATAAAAGTCAACTTGAAGCTACATATCTGGATTTAAATACCTAAATTTCTGATGATAAAACATTTGTTGGTCTCTACGATAAAAGGGATGAATTGAACTTTAAGAATATTAAACTTAATAATTACCATTATTCCAAATTTTCAAAAATTTAATTTTCTCATGATTTAATAGGATTAAAACAGTTTGTAATTACAAAATTTCCTATATTGAAGTAACAAATTTTTTCATTAAAAATGTGACTACTAATAAAATTTTTAGAAATAACTGCAATATTGATATTTTAATAAGAAAATAGATATATCAGTTTTAATCTTTTGACAAAAATAAAAATAAACTTTCCGTTACATATTAACTAGCTCAATAGATGGCGCTGAGATCCTTCAATTTTTTTCCTTGAATGACGTAAGCAGAAACAAAACAAAACGCTGGAAGCAAGAAATAACAATATTTGACACTTTTTGCCTGGTAACTTGTTTTTTCTTTTCTGTTTGTTTTAATAATTGGTTATGAAAATTCTTGTATCGTTTATATTATGCTATTGCATTTTTCGCTTCAATTGAAGGCTGTATTCTTTTGTTATTTATTGTTTTCTTTCTGTGAAAAATGGTCCTTCCCATAAGCCTGAATTTCAGATTTTTGGGTCAAGAGGGGTCAATATTGATGAATTAAAGTCAGATCCCACACAGAAAAAAAACTATTTTGAATCCCTTCCAGAGGATGACCTATGAGAAAGTATTCAGGCCGGATTCTTACTTTATTTTTATTTTCCCATGATTCTGTTTTTCCTTTTTAACTTTGTATTTATTGCTAATTAGGTTATATATTTAAAATGTTATTACATAATTTTATGTCACGCATAGTTGCGATTTTCAAGCTTGTCATTAGTTGAAGTCACTTGAAATGCTCCATTAATTTCCTATCAGAGCAGTGAAAATGTAACCGATATTTTCAAGTAAGTTTAATTCGTTATTTAAATGGATTTATAAAAAATTAATTAACTTAATGAAGATTAGCTAGCTTATTTAAGATATGATTTCAATTAACTCTCATAAATTTCTTTTGATGGAGATTCAAATTTCTGAAAGCAACACCAATAAAAAAACTAATGAATGAACTCCTTCTACATTTAATTTTTATGCTCAAGTTTTATCTCAATACATGATTGAAAGATTTAAAGAATATCAAGTATGCAGCTGTCACATCTTTATATACATTTGAAATCTGTTAATATGGAAGATTTCTAAAAATAATGCTTTTGTTCTCATGAATGAGTCAAATTATAAATCAGTCAATGTGCATGAAACATTTAAAAAATTATCATCCTTATGTTTCAGATCAAAACATTTTCAAAGAATAAATATTATGTACTGAGCTGGAGAAAATTTCTATTAAATCGCATCATATGTGGTTTAAAAGTAGGAAAAAAAAACTCTTATGTACATTTTTTAAAGATCTTTTCCCTCAGTAACATGCTTCATGTTACCCAAAGTATGGAGCCCAAAATGTAGGGCCTGTCATTTATCATGAAAAGATGATTGATTGGACAATGTTACAGGCTAGGGTTGCAATCTAATCATTTAGTAAGGCCTGTTTTCCGGTGCTCACGTCTGAAGTTAAGGGTAAACTCTTCCAGATGTCAACATATTAGACATAGTGTTATCATGAACTGCTTATCTAACATGCTTTCCTCTTTAAACGACGTCATGAAATTGAAAAGTTTATTTTGCATTCAATTGCCTTCCTTGTTATGATTCGTTATTTAACTCTTTAAATGAGTCAATGCCGACTTTTTATGATGACCTCACACATTATTTTGAGGATTTCACTTGTAGATAATAAAACTGTAAAAATAAAAATACAAGAGTAGGTGCTTTGATCTCATCATTGCAGAGAAGCGACAACTAAGTTCATTCAAGATACTGAGGAGTAAAAAGCCGGTCAGATGCTAATAAATGAAATATATAATTTTGAAGGTGAAGTGGCCGATTTTTAAACTAGCAATGAAGCTAGTGGTTAGGAGTTCAATCAAAATATTACTCACTTCTCTTTACTGGTTCAAAGATATATAATTTTTATGAAGGATCGGTAGGGAAATTGTTATCATAAATATTTTTTCTTCTTCAAAAACATGCAATTTCCTTACGCTTCAAAATTTTGAAGCAACAATGTAAAGGCAAAGCTTTTATAATGAACTATTTTTATCCTGAATCAAACATTTTAAGTCCAAAGGAAACAGATATAAGAGGAGAAGTTTCCAATTTCATCACCATGTGGAACTTGACAATGAAATAAACAGAACGACAACTAATAGTTGCACATACGAGGGATTCTCCATAAATCCAACTCTCACAAATAACATGGTAGACAATCGTATCAAGAAATGGAAAATTCTAGAAAAAAAAATTAAGCAATCATGGATTCATGCATCGAAATTAAACTTTTAGAATACTGACGAAGTTGATAAGAACATTTTGAAAGGGAGGATAGGAAACTATAGAATTTAAAAGAGATGTCAAGGGAATTTTTTGCACAATCTCTAATGAGGATAAAGCAGATGGATGACTTGAAAATTATGCTAATGCATTTGTCAAAGGACTGTAACTGTTTTCAAATTTTCAGTAAAAGAAACAGGAAGGCAATAAAACAAATTCCATTTTTGAAATGAAGATATGAAAAACCAGAAGTCTCAAGTAACAGAAACATATAAACAACACTCAAGTAACAGCAGAATTTAAAGAAAACTCATTAAAAATTTGTACAAAATTAAATACTGGCTACTAATTAAGTATGCTACAGAAAATTTGATATGAATACTTATTATTAGTTTGTAGAACAGATTTGGAATTCTATATGAGGTATATAAACATAGTTATATTTAATTATGTTATATATTCAAATCAGACTTATCGATGCCTTTGAAAAAAGCAATTCCCTTTTAAGAGAAGATGGAACATATAAAGTTATCGAAGAACATTTCTATACTGATAGGTTTTGCTTTGGAAATTTTTTTTTTAACGGAGATTGCAGGAAAAAGATAGCTTTAATTCTTAATGAAGGCGCTCTTCCTTCAGGATTCAGATCCATTCGTTTTTTACTGCAAGGGAAAAACGATGGACAAATTAATTGATGAATGTTTAATAAATTTCTTGCGAAATAAAAGAATGGTTCAGTAAACCTATAAGGCACTTTTGAAATGAGAACTATAAAATTGTTGGTGATCTTAGAAATACAGCGGAATTTAGACATAAAGCAAAATAAAAGTAAAACTATTTGCTAAAATTTTATTGGATATTAAAAATGTCTTTAATTGTTTTAGATATAATAAAGTAAAAATGCTGTTAAATAAGTATAATGTGCACATTATATTTATTGAACATCAAATAAATATAAATAAGTTATATAAATATAATGGACTTTAAAAATATCTGCAAAATATAAATATACTTCTAGAAACTGAAACTGAAACTTAGAATACTACGATGTTTTTCTACAGGGCTCTGGTATTTGGTTAGATGTTGGGCTCTTAAATGTTAATGAAACTTGAAGAGATTTTTCAAATAAAAGTGAGGCTTCTGTGGATAATTTTAGAGAATTAACTCGTTTTAATGCGACTTCTTAATTTGCTTCATATTGAAACCGCAATTTTTCGAAAAGCAACTTAAGATACAAAAATATACTAAAAATTTTAGTCCAGAAGAATATAAACTTAATTTATTCAAGAAAAATGCACATATATACTACAATAATGTTACTATAGAAAAAAAGAGAAAAAAAACTATCGGAAGTTTGGTTTAAAAATTTTATAAAGAAAGGATATTTTACAAACACTACGAAAAGCACATGATGGGTTTCTACGGGGGCTGTCAATTTGTTGACAGGCCGCTTGCCAATCGAATTAGGAGTAAAGCATAAATCACATATGGCATGAGCTGCAACGCATTAAATATTCTAAAAAATTGTGTATCTGAATCTACTTTGATTATAATACAGAAGGCTACAAATGGAAAGTCATTTCATCATCTTCGTTGCCTCTGTAAGTAAACATCTTTACGTATAGTTATAAAATCAAAGATTTTTTTTTTTTTGTAAATGTTATTTTTGTAGACGCAAATAAAAACGATAATAAAATGTGAATATTGAATAACGAAGCATCAATAAGTATCACTTAATGGTAACAACCAAAAACATAGTTAATAATAGTAAACGATAACAAATAATATAGTCAATTTTTGTTTATTTAAGGTCTGGTGGGGTCACAATAAAGTTATTAGAAAGTTTATTTGGGAAATTAAAAATAAATTTCAACTTATCAGCAATGGCCTTTTTCTTGGTGGAATAAGATTCATACTGATAACAAAGGAAATAAGAGAGTTAATTACTTAAAGAAACCAAACACTTAAGATACCCGTTGAAAAATGCAGAAATTACTTCATAATTTTACAAGACCAAACAAAAAATGCATGAGATAATATACAAAACTTTCAAACACTGTAAAATTATATAAGACAAGGATTGCAAGTTAAAAGACCTTATAAAAATACTCCTAAAATATAGTTTTATTCGATTTTTTTCTAAAATCAAATTATCACGCCACATATGGCATCTAATTATCGAAACTAAAACAAAATGTCTGTGTCTTCTTAAAAATAAGATACTGTTAATGTGAAACATTCTACCCCTAAACGTGAGAAACGGTAAGGCATTAGAGAAAAGAAGCAGCAGCTGCATTAAAGAACTTTTGCAAAATGGCTGAGATGGTATGAAACTGATGTTCAAGAATATTCTAGCTTAAGGGATTGAAAATGTATATTAAAGGCCAAGGAAAAAGCTGGAAAGAATTTGCGTTTTATAAAGACCTTCACTTAAGAAAATGTTTTCCATTTGATCTAAAAACTTTGAAATCTTTTTACTTTTAAAATATGTTCTTACTTTATAGCCGTTTTGCATTGGCTACTGTATATGTCTACTAAATTGAAGATGTTTCACTTTGAAATTCAATTGTACCTGGAAACTTTTGTATCTGAGTCCCTTAATCCAAAATACAGTTGCTCTGAAAAAATTTTCAAATTGAATAACTCGATATCCATTTAAAAATTTTTCTAACGAACAGGAAGTGGAATCTAAATAGGAAATAAAACTACTCAGTGCAATCTTTAAAGTGTTCCAATTATTTTTTATCCTTTAGACTAACTTGATAAGAGAGATATTTCAATCGTACCCAATAATATTGCTCCTTTCCTTGAAGAGGTTTTTGAAACAGATCTGATGTAACACTTGGCATTAATTACAGCTACTTTGGGGGGGGGGGAGGGTAGCTATATCCATTTATATTAGTGTATGATTTGAAACTTCTTTAATGCTGCTTACTTTCAGAAAAATGTGTTTTTTTATATATATAAATATAAATCCATGCCTTTTTTTCTTATTTTCACGTACAAACATTTTTCTTTTTTTTAGTTTTACTGTTTATTTTATGCAAAAAATGTATGAGGAATTCGGCTTTTGCTACTTTGAAACTCTTTGCTACTCCTTAACCGTACTTAAAAACATACGTGAATGTGTCTGGAAAGCTTCATATATCTAAATAATTTGTCTTTGAATATTTAATTTTTCCAAATTCTCTTTAAAATCTAATTTTATTATATTTATATAATTTCCATTTTTTTATTTGAAGAAATTTCGCATCGTGAGTTTATTTTCTGGATTAACATTGCTTTTGCTATCAATCTTTTTAGAGAAGCTTAAAACCCCAAAGCAAAAATAGCAGGAACAGAATTCAAAATTAAAAATTAGTAGAAAGAAGTAGCTCCTATATTTTCTTTGATCATTCACATCAAATTATGTGACGTAATTTCAAAGAATGTTCCTCTTTGTCTGCATAAAAAGAATGTTTTCTGAACAAAACAATGAGAATCTCCCATAACATAAGATACCAATATTAGTTTAAACATTAATTTGGCATTAAAAATATCAATTCATATCAAAACAGGGTATAGTTTAGCTATTACTAATTTTAAAAATGTATAGACCTCATAAATTGTTTATTGAATCACAACAAATCGTAAATGATAAGGTTAAGCGAAACATTAGTTGAGTGACCCTTCAATAAAATGTGTTTTCGAAGACATTTGGACGAGTCATTAAAATCAATAATAAATTTAACGTAGCGCAGAGTACAAATCGATATTGGTTTTGAAATTACTGAATGGATAGAATTTTTCTTGCTACACTTGAAGCATTTACAGCCTATTTCGCAAAGAGATGCTGTATATTTATTCCCACTCGGAAATTATCGAATCCATTTTAACTCGGGGAAAACATTTGTTATTCCCTAAAATGGTTGAGGAATATGCATTCTAAGCCTTTTTCCTTTTTAAAAACACCAGCAAGATTACTGAATTTTGTTTAGAGGAAGCTTTCGGCCATTTATAAACTACACGTATACTTAATATTAAATGCTTTGGCATAAAGTTGGAAAGGAACAAGAATATTTACTTTTATATTTCTAGTATCTTGTTAATTTAATTGTTTTAAAGTTTTATGATTATTTCAAAAATTGTCTCTTATTTTTAATTTTTTAATTTTTTTCTCTGATGATTACATTCTGAAACAAATTAAGTAATTTTCTTTTCTTTTCAATTCAGAAAGGTTGATATTGATTTTGAAAATGAGAACAAAGTGTTCAGATATTAATTGTGTATTTGATGCAAAAATTCAGAAGTGGTTAAAGTATTTCTATACTGCATAAAACTGATAAATATTACTACAATGTATAGTAAAAGTTATCTATACATTAAAAAATTAATGCTCTATAAACTAAAAATGCTCTAAAAAACGTTCTAGAATGTTATTTCTAAAGGACTCTATACAAATGCTCCTATCGACAGAAATGAGAGGAATTAATGTCCGAAAGTTCCTTCTAAATTCCTTTCATTTATCACTAGGGCGTTAACATGCTATCTCGTTATGATCATTACTGGGAATAATATCTTTATTTTCTGTTATATAATGCTGATACAAAGTAGCTTGCAAACTATTTATATTTTGGGAAGTAGTATGTTTCTTGCTTTAGTCGCTTTATAAATCATTTTTTGCAAAGTGCAATTCAATTTTATTTCCAAAATCACCTTACATATCCGGAGTTTAGGGGTTTGGCTCTGATTTTACATATAAGTAGCAGTTAAGCAGTTGTATAATTTTGTTACGAGGCAACTCTCAAGATATTTATATTTTTTGGAAGCTATGTGTTTTATTTTAATAGTTGCATAAATCTTTAGTTGTTGAGAGCAGTTTAATAACATATCCATAATTATCTTGCAGTTTTGGTAGTTTTAAGGCTTGGTGTTGATCTTACGTATGAGTAGCAATAATCTGAAAGCATGCGTATAATTTTTCTAAAATTTTTCTTTCTTTTCTTTCTTACATATAATTTTTTTATCTTTCTTATATTTTTCCTAAAAAACGAGAAAAAAATATCCCTTTCGGTCAAAGGAGTAGCATTTTTTAATGATTTTACAAATTTTTCACATTTAGATTATTCCCATTTCCAGGAACATTCACGGTCTTTTCCTTAACAATGCTTTCTTTTCATCTTTTTTTCTTTTCTTGCATCTGTCTTGCTTATAAACAAAGTCGGGTTTAATTTTCTGTTCACCTCATCTTTTAGATATAACAAAACAATATCGATGCCTTCCCCTCCTTACTTGGTTTCAGAGGTACACTACACAAAAATAAACTTTCTCTGGGACCTTCTAAGAAATTCTCAAGCGAAGCAATCGTAATTATTCGCTTTTAACAAGAATTTAAAAGTCTTTTGTGAAAAGTCTTTAAACTTAAATCTAAAATTATTCAGAGTTAATTCTCTCTCGTATGTCTAGTCTCGTACGTCGTAAACAAGAATACAACGGGCTTGAATCCTTTAAAATATTAATTTATTTTCGAATAGATGTTAGACAAATTTATTCGCGCATTTAAGAATTTTTGTTTAACACCAACAAAGCTAAGATTGCCGTTATAAAATTTATTTAAAATATTCTACTCATTAATTTAAGAGAAGAATTAAGTTCTCTTTTATAAAGTGAACCCGCTAAAGTAAAATATCGGTACTTTTCAAAAACAATAGAAAAAAAGTGCTTAAAAGTTACTAATGAAATAATGTTTAACGAATGTCAGTAATTGCCCCTACAACATCTTTTAATGCCTGTTCATTGTCACTTAGTCCACCCGTGCAGTGATCGATAGATGCACCAACCAGATTAACCCTCTGTAGCACTGAAGACAGAGAGTATGCGTGATTAGTCAGTTAATCTCTTTACTGTCTTTTTACCTTGTTTTGCTCGAGTCGGTGGCTGGGTGATTGAATGTCAAACCAACGCCAGTCCATCTTTCTTGATTTGGTCAGTGTCATATGGAGAGATACTTAAAATGAAGTAGAATTATTTGAAATAAATCAAATACCGTTTGGGTGTGGAGAGCGTACTGATTTCCATTTTAAAAAATATTTGGGAATCTGAGAGCATTTAAAGAATTTGAACAAGTTTGACCTACTTTTTTTTAGTTCTAGTTTTCTGGATGAAAACAAATTTAAATGGCAAACCGTCGCAATGAATCATATTATCCTAACTGTTTACTTTCAATGATTCTTATTAGTAACGATATTATATTTGTACTTTTTTCTATTAAGTTTGAATATTTTAAAAATTGATTATTTTGTTTCTATATTTTTGATCTTTCAGAAAAGAAATCCTAACAAAGAAAATAGCGATGTCTTAATTAAAAGATTGGAATAAAATATTATTTTCAAAACTTAGTCGTCTAGTTACATTTCATGCAATTTACATATGTTTATTCAAAATGTATAAATGCTATAAGTTCATTAGTTGCTTAGTAAATGAAAAAGTATTACAAATATCTGAATAAGAGGAGTAAATACTCTTATAACTGCAAGAAAAGTCTAAGGAAAAAAAAGGATGTGCAAAATTTTAATTTTAAATCAATTAAAAATTTAGCTAATGAGAAGAAACTACTTCTGCATATATCCTGAGCAGAATGTTACATGAATACTTTTGGATTAGAATACTTTCAATTTAAATCTAATTTTTTGTATACAGTATATAGTCACAGCTCAGTATGAATGAATTTCGGTTTTAGTAAATAAGAAAAAAATGTTGAACACAAATGCCCTTTCTGCGTTGAAAATCACACAACCTCCATTACCTTTTTTAAACAAAGCAAGAAACGTCCCTAAAGTTTTGAATATCTGTTTCAAATGTTCTTTATTACATGACAAATACAGGATGATTCAGAAAATTGATTACTTCTTTGTGGTATTTTGATCTACTTCGAAATATTTAGCATTTGGTTCTTGTAATTTGTTGAAAATAAGGAAGAAATTTTGAGCCTGCAAAGCATTAATCACAACATTTTATAGGAGCTCTATTTATATTTTCTAGAATTATTTACATCCACCAAATAGTTTCTATTTTCAAAAATGGGCAATTTTTTCATTTTCTCCTATTTTGAATGCTAATAATGAAATACATATTAATTCTTAATTTTGATAATATTTTTTCTCAAACTGTATCACATTTACTTCTAGATTATTTTACTTTTCATGAAAACACATCGAAAATGGCTAAACATTTAAAAACTCCGTTCCATTCTATTTGTGAATGCAAAGTTATTCTCCATTGGTTTTTGCAAGAGTGAAAAGAGCTGGTAGATCCTAAATAAAGTGACTATTTGTGAGGGATTATGCCAAATTTTTCTTCATAAGTACAGCCTTCATGGTTGAACAGTATATTCAACGATGTTTCTTGGCTCGGGTATCCGGTATCTTGAGCCATAAAATGAATGATATTAATATCCGGCAACTATAATATGTATTAGATGGATCCATGGCACTTGCTGAATGACATTGCAATATCACATTTACAGCCACAGAGATAGGAATCGCAGGGAAGACTTTTTATTCCAATGAGCCTCTGAGATAGGAATAATAAATCTATAGGGATATGCAAGAACTACGGAATAATCCTGAAAGTGAAGATGGAAAGAGATAAGAATCTAATTGATAAGGATAGACGAACGGTGAGACGCATAGTTTGCAGATAAAAAGGCCATCATAGTTCTAAATAGCATTAGCTGTGAAGACTCATCTATAGGAACAGGTTGAATCATTGACGACACCTTATCATGCTATCAAGCGTCGCCAATGATACATAACTCATTGATACAAGATACCACAACGTTGACAATGAATTTATTTCTTAGGGTTTGGTACCGGCAACATAACGGCAGTACTCTTTGTAATGGAGTGTTATTTAACAGTCTCGTCCCTCTTTTTACTTTACAATGGAAGGTAGAAATCCATTATTAACATACCAATCTGTAGGGATATCCCCATCATTGAACCATATTTTATCAATTATTAATATATGGATTACAAACAGTGTAACATTTAATGTAAAGTTAATCACAGTGGATTTACAAAAATTCTTGACATTTAACATACGCAATTTAAATACAAGAATCAATAGTTCAAGTTCAATAATTCCAGCTACTTATTATTGAATTTTCTAAAAGAGATTAATTGCCATGAAGAAAAAGTGCTCTCAAACTTTTTGAAGATAATATATTTTCATTTTTCCCTTTTTTTTATAGCTTAAGAGAGAATATGCGTAAGTTACCTCGTAAAGAAAAAAGTAACTATCCTAATGCATATAACATGATTTGCATTGCGAATACAATAAGAGAATTATTTTAATGAAATCTGCATATTTTTGACAAATTTATCTTCATTTCATTTTCGTCTAAAGTATATTTAATTCAGGACACAAAGATAACGATGCGTCTCGGATTTCTGTAGACCCAATAGACACCTGGAATCTATAATCTTGATTGCAAAAGGATTCCTCTAATACATTGTAACATAATTAAAGCAGTGAGTCTAAATACTGTCCACGTCATGTTTAATCGAGATTAATTCTCTAGCTTCGTATTCTTCAAGCTTTAATCACCTCGTGACTGTCGAAACTTCTACTTATCCCTTTGAAGATAATTAGCGCTATATGGAGGTCGCTAAATGAACAACAGTAACTCTGATTACCTCCAGAGACGTGTCACATATTCCCCCGCCTAAAAGATACGTTTTCAATTAAGATCACTTTTCCAGACATTGGACGATCGCGTTTCTAGTTATACATTTCCTCATTGAAATTTCTCATCGGGTAAAAGACTCTGTTTGGATAGGAAATGTTTTGTGTCACCCAAAATGTTTTTTTTTTAAATCACTCGCACATTGTTCTTCATTGTAGCCTTCAGTAAAGGAAATATTTTAATTAAAAAAATATCCTTCGAAGAATCGAAATTAGAATTTATAATTTTGTTCAGTAAATTTCGTATTTGTTTTTTAATAAAACCTCACTTTACAATATTCAGATTATCTCTAAAATTAAAATAGACTTTACTTACAAATTATTTTATGGCATTCGAAAATTCTTAAATTTATGCCGAATGATTCTTTGAAAAAAAGTGTTTCTGAGAGAAATGGCCTTCTGAAGATGAATTCAAACTCAAGAACAGAGACGAAATGTTAACTTCGAATTTAATTTTCTAATATTAACTTTTTTTTCTCAAAAGTTGAACATTATGATACATTTAAAATAGTTGAATACCTGTTTAGAATAAAAATTTGACTCATTTCCTGAATTCTGACTAATATAAAAATACTTATAGGTATTTTCTACTGCTTTATGGTTTTCCTTTTTTCAAAAGAGCCGGAATTTTCAATAAAGAATACATGTACTGACCTGAAAATGTTATTACTTAATTCTGTTTATTACTGAAAATTTTGTTATTCTCTTCATTATGTTACTAAGTATTTTTTTTAAAAATTATACACGCATTAATCCCACCAGCTTTTATTCCCTTACCCGTTCATGTATTTGGGTCTAAACTTAGAGGCATGTTTTGAATGACTCAATAACTTACTCCGATGAGATTGTGTCTTATGTACTTTTATTACATTTTACTGACTGTCATTGAAATTCGGCTTGATTTTACCCAGAAGCCAAACAGAAAACGTGATGCTTATTCAATAAGATGAAATTAAAGAAAACCACACACGATTAGAAGGCAAAAAAGAGTATCAGTAGTCGGTTCAATCATATATAGCTCCTCTTGAAGAACAAACAATAGAATCAGAACAAGTTATATCCATCCAATCGTCAAAGGGCGCTTAGCACCACCCACAGTTCTTTATTAAATTTGCATATACATAACGAAGATAAAAAGGAATGAGTGTGGAGGAAATACAGGTCATGAAGAAACAATCAAATAATTTAAATAAAAAAGTAAATATGAGAAGAAGAGAGTGTGAGAAAACTAAGAGAAAATTATAGTTAATTAAGCACTATCCAGATTTTTATTCAATTATTTATCCATTTTATGGCTGAATTTCTAACAATACGGAAACTTCATAAAGGCTTCAGTTTAATGCAACCAACAAGCCGCTAATCAAGTTAATTATTCAAAAGCTCACACTTTTTGATGTGTGGAATTGTACTCACTGATTTATCTCAGGACACACCAACTTTTTTGTTTAAAAATGAAACCTGATGAACCCTAAATGCACCGAGGTCAGTGAATATTCGATGAAGGAAATTCCTTTCTTAAGTCATATATGCTATATTTATGATTGGAATTTTGAATAACATGCGTGTAATTAGTTCCATTTTAATTGCATGCTTATTTTCTAACGGTTTTATTTTAAACGGTTTCTCCAATCGTTTTTATTCATTTATTGACGCGTGCATCTAATAATCTTTCAAACTTTACTATTAAATGATATGAAATATGTTTTACCGAAAGCAAACATACTATATAAAATATTTTATTCGAATATTTAGGTAAAATTACTTGAGTCCAGCAAAAATGAAAGTTAACAAAATGAAATTTCTTATATCCATTTCCCGAGCTAAATAAGTGAAGTTCCGAAAAATAAATCTAAGTGGATTTGGAATCAATCGTATATGTTATCAACTCTTAGTATCAACAATACGTAACACGTTTTATTCTTTTAGACATTCAATTTTTGTGCTATTTCTAATCATAAATTATAATTAATTTAAATTAAATTTTGAAAAGCATGAATGTTTTGTTTTTCTTAAATCTGGATTAAAATTTATTTTTCAGAAAATTAAACAAAATTTCTCCATTTATTAATTGAAAAAAAAATGAAAATTTACGATGAAGTAAGAATTTACTGGATATTATCATAGATAAATTTAAAGGAGCAATTCTAACTTCTTAATATTTGAACGTTTCCTTTTCATGATTTGTACTCAAATTTTTTAATTTTATGAATGATGGCGCATTGTCTTACATCCAATATTCTATCTCTGGCATAAAGTAAGCAGAAGAAGTGATAACTTCTCGAATTATTTAGATCCTTTTCTTTCTTTGATAATGAAAATTTTCTCTACAATTCCAAATGCTATAAAGTATTCTTCCAGAGACTTTTGTAGACACATAAATTATATCGATTCAGTTGTCGAACCCAGTATTTTATTGCACTTCTGAATATAATAAATGAATATTTCATCATTAATTTAGTTTAGCTTCATTAACGTTCCATTTTAAAGCAACACGTCTGTGATTTTGGGACGGACCGCGCAATTTTGAACCGTGGTCAGACAACGAGGACATCAGAGCTAGCAGACCCCCTCATCACAACAGCGAGAGAACGTGTGGCCTGATTGATTTAACACACAACAAGAGCCCCTTGCGCGCCAGTTCTTTAAGGGAACGAGAAACCCTAAGGCTCCCAAGCCGAGACCTTACCACCAAGCTACCGCGACACACATTTAATCATTAAAAGATGCTGTGAGAATACAAATTCTATACATTACTGATGGAATGATTTTTTTAGCAAAATTCTTCACTTGAACTTCAAAATGATCTAAAGTAAACTATAACCAATTAAACCCGACACATTTTTTTCATGATTTAAGTAAGTTTATTTATTTAGTAATGTTAATTCTATTTATTGCTGAAGCATGTCTATGTTTTCAATAAGAAAATTCCGTAAAATGCACAACACTGTAAAGATGACAAGTTAGACCAGCAATCAACGCAAAATCCCGCTTCAGTCCAGAACTTTTTGACATTAAAAGTTGAAAATTATTTAATATGAATGTGCTAAAAAATGCTACGTTTTTAATTAAACCTCACAGCTACTCTCATATAAAACTATTGAAATAAACGCAGAAGAGCTGATTTCAGAGGAAAATAGCAATAATAAGATCTCTGATCTTTTGACCGCATAATTATTAATGGATATTTATATACAGTACTACACATACAGACCTGACTCGAAACTAACTTTTAAATAATCCGGAAATTTTTCACTTTGAAAGAAAAAAAAAAGAAAAGAAGTATCATAAATTGCATGAAATGATATTGTTTTTATTTTATGTAAGCATCTATGGGTTATAAGTGGACATTATGAGCTTTATTCGGTTGAGACACATTATGAGCATGTGCATCTACATACAATGGATTCGAGCTCTGAGCAGATAATGCGAGAAACGCTTTCTACAGAAACATTTTTGTTTTGTATATTTTGCATATAAAATATGACATGATTTCAACAAATTAAAAGAAACTTTCGATACAAAAACGGAGAAGGTGAAGTTGGAAGTGAAAATCAAATTTCACGTTATAGGTTATTATTGCGTTTTCATAAATATTCACCGTAAAAAAAAATATCGCGATGTGAGCAAAATTTTTCAATGAACTCAAATTAAATTTCAAAAAATTAGTCTTTATAAATTACTTTAAAAACTAGAAGCCGAAAGATTTTTCTTCCAGAAAAGAATTATAATTACGAGATATTAAATGCCAAAGCCATAAACAACATCCGACCTAATGAATCCGAGCATCATGTTCTCTGCTGCTAACATTTTTCGCGATTAGCTTTTTTTCAAAACCGTGAGCATTAATCGTGGTTTTTAAGCAGTAAGTTCAAATCTATTGTCTTGTGACTAATGTTATATTCAATCCATTTTTTTTTCTTCGATTTCTTTTCTAACTTCTCTCAGAGCGAAAGGGAGAAATGAAGAAAGGAGAAAGGGGAAAAAAGCAAATCAACTTGTCATCATTTTCCATTGGCGTTTTTTCTTTTTACAGAAAGCGATGTTCAGTGTGATTCATGGCTATCGTAATAAGTTAATTAACCGTAACGTGAGTGAGAAAAAGTCAGAACTTATTTAATATTAGCCATGGTTGTCTGGGAATATTCAAGAATAAGTTATGAATTTCCTTCGCGATATTTTTTTATGCTTTTTCATCATTCGCGCGCATAATCACTTTATTTTGCATATATTTTTCACTCAAAATACAGGTTCTCTGAAAATTTATTCTAATTAATCGCGTGTTCTTACAGAATTTGTAACAAATATTATTGAAAACAGGGGTAAGCATTGAGTGTGAAGTATTTAGGCTTTTCCCATTTTCTAATGCAAAAGAATGCGCTGAATTTCGTGCATTATTTGCAATTTACAAAATTTTCGATAGCGCATTGTGTTCTTCCTCTTTTCAGGAACAGTACATACAACTAGGCAGTAGTAAACTAACTAGACTGGAAATAAAAAATTGTTGTTTTTACTTTATTGCAATAAATCGTTTATCTGGTTTAATTTCAAGATAATTAACATAAATAACCTTTTTTTGCCATCACCTTGATTGTAAGCTCCAGCTCAGTGTAAGATGAACAATAATCATCATTTAATTGTCTGCATTTTAACTGTACTTTTTATTATTTTTAGAGTTATTTCTCTCAGAAATTTATAAATCTCGATTAATACTATATATATGGTGCACTTTATAACATAAGAACAAAGAAATTATTTTTTAATCAATTTTTGTAATAGAAAAGAGATAGTTCCTTAAACTCTTAGTTTTGCTTCCATTTTTGACCATTTCAGCGTTTCGGATATTGATTTGTGAAATTATAACGATAAAAACAGCCTGTTAAAATAAATACTATTTCTATTGTACTAGCCGAAGACAGTAAAAGCTTTTCCAATGAGATAGTGGAGATTAAGCCTCAATTGTACGATGTATCTGAAAGGATACTAAATCTTATCTCTGTTGATATTTGATTCATGCCCTTAGAAATCATGTGAAATATCGTATTGAATTGAAATTCCCTTGCTCGTTTATTGAATAGTCCAAAGTATTTCATGACTAATTTTGCATACTGTCTCTCTTATTGATTAGATATTGATCTTATATATATATATATATGTCTCTCTTATTGTAAGTATTATTGATGAAAAAATAAATTTTTATTCAGATTTTGGACTGCAAAGCTGGAATATTCTACAATTGAAATAAAATACTTCAATGACGTCACAGTGCCCTGACAAGTGTTACTGCGTTCAACTAGAGTTTAATGGCAAGTTATCTTGATGTACTGTCGTTTCAGCTTAAGATACTTTTATTGTTTATGAAATCATTTTCCTGTAACGTGATAATGATATTATTTAAAATATATAGAGACAGCATTCAATGATATAGAGTCAAATGATATGCACATGACGGAAAGTAGGTGCAATATACCTTGTGTATCACATATACAGAAGAACATATATTTTCCATTTCCAGTATATTAATAATTTGTCAGTAAATTGAATTATGAATGCAAAGGTCATCCCTAGTGGCACAAAAATATTGTACAGTATTGTATGACATCGATCTATATTCGCAATATTGTTTAATAATGTGGAATATTGTTTAATATCATATATTATCGCACAATATTGTACAATATAGTGCAACAGACTGTGCTACCTGGAATAACATTTGGTTTGATTGGGTCCCTGCAGACAAACAACTGCCACACCACCATGGGTTTCCTGTAATCAAAAGGGATAGTTGAAAATGTGTGCTCTGTTTGAAGAGAATATTAATGCAATTTAACATATGATAAGCACTAGCGATGCAAAACCTATAAATATCCTTATAAACCACAAATAGGTCTGATAATAGCAGGCAAACATGACAGAAAAGTTTTGAAAAAATATAAAATAAAAATGAAACTGAGCAGTGTATATTGCAATGCATATTTTAAATATATACTTAATTATTTAAGCAGTGTAAGTTTTTTTAAATTTTATATTGAGTCCAAACTTTATTTTGTTTAGTTTTATTTTAGTTTGAAAAATGATAATTTGATTCAAATTTTTGCAACTTTTTTTTTCATTTTAATCTCTAACTGACTAAACAGCTATGAATGCCACCATGATCTTACTGCAACTTGAAGTAAGTAAGTTGTTTTGGCAATATTTTCTTTAAAGATTAAAATTAGTATTTAAGCTGTGATTCATTGTTTGCCTGATCTTTATTCTTTAATAAATGCCGGTATCCGAGCATCCAAGGCTGTTCTGTGAGGTGTGCCTTCATGCAAGAAGGGGTTGAATGTGACGCATCAAGTAGCTCTCCCATTCTTGGTCCCAGCAGGCGTCAAAAGACGCTCACTCGGCTTAAACCGCTGTCAGCGGATTTGTGAAGTGCCTTGAGTAACAACAACCTTTAATAAATTCAAGATGATACAATTGCAAATGTATATGATATGTTTTGATAAATCTAGATTTTCAAATTAAAATGCATTTCAATAGTATGTAGAATTGAAGTATCATAAATTAATTTCTAATTATTGTCATTAAAATGTAATGGAATTTTTTCAAAAACCGTGAACATTTTGTAGGAAGCCGAGTCGAAAAATTTTATTTCCACAAATAAGTGCTCGATTTAAAACAAAAAGAAAGAAAGAAAGAAATGTTGCAGCCTGACTCATCTGAAAGAATTCTTAATACCTTGGTAATGTTCGTAAAATATAGAGGGTATTTTTTTCTAGCTGTGCTTTCAAATAGAAAATTTATTTCAATTAATTATTTTCAATATAAACATTATTCCTGTCGATTGTTACAATTCTTCTTATTACTTTGAAAAAGTTCATAAAAGTTTATATGTTGAAAAAGAAATTGTGTTAATTAAGACCACCTATTATGGGTTAGGAACCCTAAATTCTATATAATCTATTGGTTTATTGATATTTAGAGATAATTTATTTTGTCACTGCATGCAAAATGAACTCTTTTGTAGATTACATTCAGCAGTAATTGATTTTTCACTCAATAACTGAAGGCCAAAGTCACTTCTATCAGCCGGTGGCGAAAGCTTCGTGTTAATGAAAAGCTGATACAGAAAAATTTCATCCATTCTTTCACGCATTTCTTGATGAGATATTTGATATAAAAATAATATACAAGCATCCGACTATTCAATAACATCTTATTTTTCATCTTCCGAAATTCCCTTAGATCAAAACAATTCTTATATTTGTAATCTTTTATCTGAATTCCTTTCTTGATGAATAAACATATTCGACTTTTAATCATACGCATCATAAAAATGCAGCACAAGCGTCGTTTGTGCCATTTCTTAGTAGCAGGAAATGTAATTGTCATAATTTATTGAAGAAAAAAAAAAGAAATATATTGATTTTTATGGTTACGAGGATTAATTTTACCAAATCCATGAATTTAATTAGATGCGTAATTTCTTCGCTTAAATAAATATGGAATATTTTTCTACATGCCCAGACAAGGTATAAGAACATGTATTGGGAAGTTAAAATGTAATGCAATTTACAAAATCGTACTTTAAATTACTCAATCAAAAAGGATTTTTTTTGTCCTCTTATTATTTAGGTATAAATTTATGTTATTTTTAACATAAATTACTTATCGTTGATTGTTTTAGTAATGTTTTATTAGAATATGTCTTATTTTAGATTCCTGCATCATTAATTCAACAACATAACAAGGCTTCTAAAGAAACTATATTCAAATTAACTATGATGAAAATTCGATAATTACAGCAGTCGCAAGAATAGTTCATGTATAAATGCATTTTCTTTGACATTCTTTTTATATTTTCAAAGTATAAAAAGTTGATTTTCTTTAACAGTCCGAATAGAAATGGTTTAATTAAAGTGATATAATTTAAAGTGTTCAAGTAAATTAACTTAGAATTATCTTTCTAGTGAAAAATTAAATTACAGCAAAGTAGAAAAAAACATGAAAAGAAAAAAAAGAACATCATTCCTTGAATATCTATTACACAGCCGAATATATTGAATTTCGTAAAAAAATTACATTGCAATCTGTATAAGTTATTAAAAGTGTTATTAACTCAATACGAAATTGCACCACATGTTGTAAAATAAAAAAAAACCACCAACTTTATTTCAACTGCTTTATTTCACGTATGCCTATTTTCATATTAACCGCTCATCGTTTGTATGTTAACTGAGAGTCACTTCCTTGTCAGCGCAATTCTATATATTTCGCGCAAAACTTCAACTGACTGGCAGCTAGTGGGGAAGTGCTTGTGGGGATGAACACTTAGTTATTCAGAATTCTTCATTTGAAATATCGCGACAGCTGTTTGTTCCTCATATCCTTAAGAAAAAAAGGGAGGAGGGCAACTTCCAGGCTTGATACACCCCAAATTGTTTCTGCTTTTGTAGACACTTCTCGCCTGCTTGGAGAGGTGAAGCGATTCAAAACCGTTTATGGCAAGTTATATCAGTGGTTTTTCTGCTCAAATTATAGAAAACTTTAAGGTAGCCTTTGTGATATCAACCATGTAACTCAAATGAAATTTAAGCGTTTTAATTTGCACGACAAAAAGTTTGAAATTCGATAAGCTTGGAACATTAAAAATTTATTTTTTCACAAAATTCCCTTCATAGAACATTTCTAAAAATAGCAGTTTTTATAATTGTATGCGATTTTTTAAGAATTTGAGTATGTTATTATTAGTAAATCATATGTATCTGACAACAAGATTGCTAAAAGATCAAACCTATTAATGTAAAATTGCTATTAAAATGTGAAGGTTCAGTTCATCTGCATTCTAAATTTTGAGGTATTATAATATCACTTTTTTATTCTTCTTGTCAGAGATCCGTCTTCCTTAGAAACCTTTTTCCAATGGAAAAAAATCAGGCAATAAAATATTTGAGGAAGCAATAAAGACTGTATGAATTTCAGAGCAACAATGTAACCTATTGTCGAAAATCAAGCAAAAAAAAGTTTAAAAAATGAATACGGAAAAATAAATAATAGTCTTTAATGATCTTATAACCAATGATTAATGATAAAATTAAAGATAATACTTTCATCCATTATATATAACTTATCTGATAATAATTTTACTGTCTACTTTAGTATATATTACACATTCCATAATTACAGAAAACATAAATTTTATAATTAAATAATGACCAAATATTTTTAAGAGCTTAGAAATTATGTATAAATATTTCAACAAAAAAAAACATTTTTATAATATTCTCCGTCTCTGTCACTTGTTTTGATTTAACATTGGTGCTCTGAAAAAAAAATCAAGAATTTAATTTGTTTAATACCGCTCACTAGATAAATTAACAGAAGTAAATTTTCGACTGTACTTGGTCATTTCCTGATAATGAAAATAATCACAACTTCCTAGTTAAGGAATAGTGGCAGAATACAGCAGTTCTCTTCTATATACAGGGTAATTGGGAATGAATGTAGCAATTACAAATGGCTATAACTATTTAATAAAAAATATCGATAAGATCAACATACAATGTAGACGAAACTTCAAAATTTCCCGTTCCAAAAGCAATTGAAGAACTCAGAGTAGGTGTATGAAAGGCGCTTGCGTCGGTCGGTGACTGCAGATATGCTTCAGAATGTATGCTGTGAAATGGACTATCGCCTAGGTGTCGTCCGTTGACCAAGAGAAGTCAGAACATCTATGAAATATAGATAGAAAATTTTGAAGCTCTGCCTATATTATGTGCTAATCTTTTCGATAAATTATTTTTCATTGATTAGTTATAGCCGTTTGTTATCGCTATATTAATTTTGAATTACCCTGCATATTAACACCACAATTTTATTGACTAATATTAAACATTAATGGGTCAGAAAGATTACATTATTACAAATGAATAGAATATTACATTACGTTTTATTTTGATATTTTTTACTAAATATTTCTGTACACAATTTTCATGTATGACTTAATCATGTATTATTATTTTTATGCATGGCTGCTAACATAAATGCATTTAGATTTCATCACATGTGAATATTTTTATGCATTTAATTTGGTTAATTGAAGTTACCTGAAGAGGGATGCTTTTGGGTATTTGGTCAAGCTGGAGAGACACGTTCTATTAGCATTGTAAATAGGGGGTAATTATTTTATAGTTCACATAAAAGTGAATTTCTTTTGCTTTGTTACTACTTGCAAAATAGACATTTCCCCTCATATCTTTAAAATAGATCAATGTTTTTCATGTTAATAAGTACCTTCGACGTTTGGATTTTATTTAAAAAAAGCCTTTTTACACCCCTTAATACTTTCTTCACACTTTAGTGCTTAGACGAAACACAAATTTGCTGAAGTTGAGTATATGACAAGACGGGAATATATCTAAATGCAACAACGATTACTTTAAATGGTTTAGTCTCAAATGAGTTTCAAAAAGGAATCATATCGAAATCATAAATTTCCATACAGCATTTTTACTAATTGTTTTTCATGATGATCATTCTTCAACATGATTATTCAATTAGAGCAAACCATGAAATTGATTAAAACTTGATTGTGATTGAAATCTCGCCTTTACTATATTTCAGATTTCCAATGTTTTCATCAACCGAACGTAAACTCAAAACTTCTTTATCTAATATTTAATATTTAAAAACGATTGTTGACATGTTGAAATATGCCAAACTAGGTGAAGGAAAAATACAATTATCATTTTTCAAGGAATGTGTAAAATTAGATTGAATAGTTTTATTTAGCTCACATGCTGAAACATTTACCGCTTGCAAACAAAAGCAAATTGAAAACTTCTACAACCTCGGTTTCTTAATTTGCTTATATTTGGGGAGATCCAAGTGCATAGTTTATAATCAAGTTCATTTAATGCTTTCTGACAGATGGTTGAAACTTCTTAATTCCATCAAACTTGCAGCTCGAAGAGGAAGATGCTCTATCGATTTATCAATACGTCCCACTAATTCATTTTGTCTTCCCTTTGACCGACTTTCTGATAATTTCAACAGCCAGCTTGGAGTGTCTTCTCTATTGTTAGAGCGGAGCCCTGTTCTGATTGCCAGAGCACTAAATTCAGGTATTCAGGAAGTCTCGTACTTATATTTAACAGCCTGCTTCGGACGTCGGGGTGAACATGGAAGTGTGAGACAGATTACATAAGATATATAAGATTATTCGTCTTATTTCCCATTTCAGGCAAGAATAATAATCTTTTAAAGAAAAATTTGATTGTTTAATAAGTTGTTATTCTCTTAGAAATATTTTAGGATTTTCAAGGTGCAATTATATTTACTTAAAGAAAAAGCAAAGAAAATTTTATTTTCCATTCCTGAATTCAAGAACAAAGCTAGCCAATTTACATTCTTTAATAATATGAGCCACTCCCTGATATTAAATTTCTTAATATTTTAATTTCAATTTTAACTTTCTTTAACATTTACTTAAATTAAATTTAAAGTCTGTAGACTTTCTAATGTCGTAGTGACGTAAATAGTAGGAATTTAAATTGAGATGAATTTAATGAATTGATGAATTGAGAAGTTAAATTGAAAATATATAAAAAAAAAACATTCATTTAACAACATTAGTTGAAAACCGTTCTATATTCGCTGCTTTTCATTTGAAAGTAAGAAGAAGAAGGATATTTATCCAAATAATATTTAAAAACTTCTTCGTTTAGTTTAACACTATATGTGCACGAAAATAGCATGTTTCCATTGGAGCATCGAAGACGTGAACAAATGATTCAGAATAATTCTCCAACTTCTGGAGTTCTTGCTCAGATCCTTCGTGAAGCCGTCGAACTAAACAATATTGCCCTGCTTCCGCATGTGACAGCCACGGTATTAAGAAGGAAAACATCCACTTCATCAATTCAACAATGCAGCCCATATCTACTTCAAAAAGTTACATAATAGAGCTCAAACAGAAGTTTGTAATCATTTACATGTAATTAAATGTAAATCGAAAGCAGAGAAAGTTAAATTAGCTCCATCTTCATTAATCAAAATTTAGAATTGCACAAGATAACAATCAATACGACGCCTTCACCTGTTTATACTTTGAATTGGGTTTTTTTTTGCATTTAATATTATAAATTTGTTCGCATGGTTCTAATTAAGAATTATTACATTAATTGAAAAGTTTAATGAACCCAAACGTCCCCTCAGAGTTGTCAATTTGTCAGGTTTCTCTGTCAGTTTATTTGAGCGTATCCCAAATGGGATCTTTCTACCAATAAAACAGTGAAAACTTTGAAATAAAAAATAATAGCAATTTAAATCCTAAAATGTAATGTTTATTGTAACAATTTAACAATGTAACAACATTCAACAAGTCTGTCTGAATTCTGTGTTAAACCAGGAAATATATTAGTCTTCAATGTTAGAATAAATTAAGTTGCCATCATCACAACTAATAAAAACTAATAGATTTTTATTAATCTGGTAGGAATTGGAAAAAATGTATTGATTATAGAAATTCATTAAAATTAGAATTATAGAAGGACTAAACAATTTATTGAACTTGAGAAAGAAGCAACCGTTAAAGTAACAATCTCAAAAAGAGAAAGAGATGTAGACAAATTACACAACTCTGAAACGGTAAAATTTCCTTAATAATAGTTAGTGATTTTACAGCTTTTTGTTTGATAATTGCTGGAAACACAATAATAAGTACTATAACGTACAGTTTTACTGCAAATCACAGATCTTATGCTTATGAATTTTGTATATTTGTAAGTGCAGCTTAATGTTATTTCTAAGAAATAATTTAGAATGTTTTAGTTACTAAATAAGAATTTTCTAAGCTAGATATATATGTATAGTTATATTTAACTGAGTTTTTTTTTTCTAAATTGATAAGCTGTTTGTTAAACTTTCGCCTGCGAAATGTGAAACCCACGAAATCCAATATAAACTAAGTCTTTATCTTGTCTCCAACAACACAGCCCTTTTATTTCCCGACAATTTCCCTATTCTTCACCAACATATTTCATTCACTGCTCATTTCATTGAATGATATGAATCAATTCAATAAACATGAATTCAAGCTTCATGTTCAGAGCCTAAATGGCCAGTTTGCAGCGATTTGAAGGTTGTTTTCACAGATATGAAATGCGAATGCCTTATTTGCTTGACCCATAGGAGAGCTGTTTTAAAAAATGATATAAAGAAAGAAAATCTAAAAAGGATCCTCATTGAAAGCCATTGAGTGCAAAAATAGACTAAACCTATCCTCGATAAATCCCAGAATGTGTTCCCTGAAAAGAGACGAATCAAAACTAGATTTTTCCCCTTTGCATTTAATTAAAAAATACAATAAAAAGGACATCAGTTTTGGTTCAGTTGCGCCATGATGTACATTATTTGTTTTCCCAGTACTTTAAAAAAATTACACGAATAAAGATAACTATATAAAGCATGACATGTGTTATTGCTAAATGTTGATTTTTAAACGTTATTTTCTTTCGATTTCTAATTATTATGCATTGAATAATGTAAAATTAATTAAATACTTTTAATATTATAATTTTTTGATTTCTTAAGCAATTATAGAACAGTTTGAATATACTAATGTAAATAATGTAAACAATATATTTAAGAAACGGTTTATGAAATATTTTTTAATTAAATATATTTATAAAATCAATATTTCCATATCGAAGTGATCTTTCTTGAATTGTTCCTTAATTGTTTAAAAATTTTATAATTTTATTTTTCACTTTATCAAAGACAAAGCAAATGTTTTGCGCTTAAGATTTTCACTAATAACAATAAGTTGAATTGTACTTATTATTATTTTTTTCACTAATAATTAGTGGAAATCAATCGTTCAATTAAATATTCTTTATCAAAAACGTCTTTTTAAAGTTAAATATATAATTAATTACTTTATTTGTTAAACATTAATTTATTTTGATTTAATTTATGCTTAGAATTTGAAAGGAGTCCAAATGACTGTCCAACATTATGTTATTTTCATTACCAAGAATTTTATTGAGAAAGTAATTTAGATTATGTGCTCTGAGAAGAGAATTACTGAACATTTTTTTAATGAAAAGAATTATTTATATTCAATCGGAATTCGAAACATACTTTCAATAAATATATCATATGCATCGTTATTTATATAAAATGATTAATACAGCAAAATATATTCATAAAAAATTTATCAATGCATTTAGTAAAATTATATTATAACTATATTATACCTGAATTTTCTTGTATTATACAGAATGATCAGGATCATTTAGACATTCACAATGTAGAACACTCAAGTTTGACTTCTCAATTTAATGCATCCAATCAATATGTAAAGATAGTTTCACATATATATTCCAAATATAAAACTCTATAGATGTTTTTTATATTGCGTAATAAAGCAAGATATCCCGTTCTTTTCACCTTTAAACGGAGATATAAAAATTCTAATCGCTTTTCAGTCCCCTCAATCATCAATGTAACAGAAAAGGCTGGGAGTGAAATTTCTGGGAAATAAAAATTGGATCACTAGAGGAAAGGTAAACCTTTTCTTTGTGTCTGTGATCATCAAGTTTATCTCAGCAAAGCCCCGGGCAGCAATTTCCGCCTAAATGTAATGTCTTTTTAAGTCACCAAGAACTTATTAAAGAACTGGTGTGATATGATCTTCCACGATGGGAAAGAGGGTTTTTTGCCGCCTTTCCTCTCCTTTCTTGGTGTTATGTTATCTAGCACTCTTTCAGAATGTTACACAGCCTTGAATCATTCGCTGTCAACTTGGCAGGACACTTTTCACTTATGAAAACAATTTCCTCCATCTTGTTAGACGACGCAAAACATAAAGATTATCACTGTTGTCAGTGCTATCCAGTTGGGAGAGATTCAAACCACTTGTGCATGATTTATAGATTTTATAACATATGAGGAAATTTTAGTTAATTTACTTTTTCACTCAAATAGAAATATATAGGAAAAATTAATTTTTTTTAAGCATCTAAGAAGACGAATATGCTTCAGAGTCATTTCCCTGTATAAGGGAGAAAAAATCAAGATTTAAGTTATAAAATAATCTTTATTTAAATTTTCCTATCAGCTAGATAAATAATTAGAAAAAGGTTAAATAATTAAAGTACTCATTTTTTTAATTCTATCAAATTAATAGTTAAAATTTTTTAAGAGAGAAAGACGTAATACAATGCCTGCAAAAAATGAAACATGCATTTATTTCCTTAACTATCTCAAATACACATATATATCCAGATATAATGTTTTATTAAATAAGGTATAAAATTTTATGGAAACGCTGTGGTTGTTTTGGAGATTCGTGATAAGAAGTTTAAAAAATCGAGTTTTTACACTAGACCCATAGAGGGAAAAAGAGTAAATTAATAAAATGTTTTTTCTTATTCATTTATGCATATAAATTTGATATTTCTTTCTACAAAATTTACAGTAGTTAGCTTATTTTGATATTTAGAAAGATTTCTGAAAAAAATTTATATAAAAAGTTTATTATATTCAAGTTTAGACCAAACTATATATTTCATCGAAATCTGTGAAATTATTCATTTAAGATATTCCAGAGAAGTTGTGGAATACTGAAAAAGAAAAAGAGAATTGTTTCCTCGCAATTGTGTGTGTTGTATTGAGCTTTTTACAAGAAAGATATATTTCAACAACAAAGACCTTCGAAATGTTAGGGATCTGTATTGTATGTAATCGTAATAGTAACTTCGTTGTAGAAAAATAAAATCTTTGCTTTTCAAGGATCCGACATCTTTCTAGAAACTGTATTTATCAAATGGTGTAGCAAAGTTGCTGAATTCTTACTTCCCCGGGGAAGATGCGACTTTATACCTGCTTTACAGACACTGACATTTTCGCCCCTTCCTCTTTCAACACAAAATGCCGTCCTTCTTAGCCTATCTTCACGATGACAGCCAGTATTCAGAATGTGGGGCAACATCGTGGAGATATCGTACAATGTCTTGTTCTAATAGGGTTATTTTTAAAGCTACTCTCATGCTTCTGTCCGAACAGTCTGTTACTGTCAATTTATGATTAGTTACTGTCGTATCATGATGATCAGTTTCAAGATTTAGCTCCACTTTAGATGGAATCAAATATTCCTTTTCTCTGAAATGTAATACTGGCAGACAAATGACACTTTAGCCGAGGTATGTCATCAAAACGATTTCTTTCCCAAAGAAGAAAAATAATTTTCCGTACGAATTCCTCATCCTCAGTAGCAATATTTTGTAAATGTGCAGTACAGCTCATTGTTTGATATTATTTCCTACAACAACATGATGAATGGTAACCGATATATTTAACTAACTTTGAATAGCAGTTTTTCTGAACTCTTTGACCTTTAACAGTGCACCTACAAATATATTCGCAACAAGACAGCGTTTCTTCTCGCCATACATCAGCTATAAAACTTGTTTGGATTCTGAATTCCTGGATTGGATCCACTATTGGAATTTCCTTCTCTATCAGCTGAATTTAAACTGCTGACTTCTATTTACGAGATTTCTTACGTTATTCGAAGAGTAACATGTTTCTGGTAGAAGGAGCAATGCCGACAATTCCAAGAGGTCTGACATGATGTTACAAGTGATGAACGGAAATGATTTTATCCGGGGATTGTTAGAAGAATGTATTCTTTTTTTGTATATATATATATATATATATATATATACAAGAAACTAAATGATGATTTTTATAAAAACATAGGAAATGTGATGAATTTATACATTTTGCACAAATGATAAATAATCATAATCCACAATTGAAACGATAAAGGAATCGATTGGAAGGTAAATTTCATTTATCTTCAAAAAATGATTTCCTTTACTCCAAATAACGAAGTATACCGTATCATAACGTAAAACTTTAAGACCATCTGCCTGCGCATTCCATAAATAAACTTTCGAGTATTTTTTATTTCTCTATCATTATTGAGAACCTTTGCTGGTGAATAAATTATCAGCTACTCTCTTTAATTTTCGGATACGGCTTCGTTCATTTATTACAAATTATTTACTTTATTCAAATCCAAAAATTTCAAACCTTTGATGATTTTACGATGATAATAGTTACACAAATTAATTTTCGTTGTTGATTTTATTTGTAAAATAATTAGAAGTACAAATTGAATGTATCATTATATTTTAAGTAATGCACAATTGAGACAGTTCTTTCACTAAAAATTAATAAAATATTAATTGAAAACTGGTAATTATTTTTTTTTTGAAAAGTGCATCAGAATTTATGATTTTTCTTTTATAAATTAAACAATAATTGATACAAAACATTCATTTTGGAGTACAATAATGAGCAACATGTTAACTAAGACCATCTTTAGGTAATTTTATATAATGAATAATGTATCGTTATACAATATATTGATTTATATAATTAATAAGCTTAAATAATCAAATTAATAATTATTATTCTTCAGAAAAATGAACTGTAACTAAGAATTTAGAGAACATACATTTCTTTTTGCATAAAAATCGAAAAACATGTTAATTAAAGCCATTTATTTGTTAAATTAATTTGACAGGATATATATATATATATATATATATATATATAAGGCAAGAATGGACTGTGGCTCTTGAATGTTAAGCCAAAAACTTACCGACTGCGAAACCCAAACGTTGAGCGCTAGTGACACATTATTAACCCTTAACTGGAAAGGTGCGGTCTACGAGACTACATTTCATTTACACTCCAATTAAATTTTCTAATGAATGTATTAGTATGAAAAACTGGCCATATATTTTACAGATGTTTTTCTTGATATTTAAATATGTTTTAGAAATTTTTCAAAATATATTATCATTGAAAAAAGCAAATGCATTAGAACATACATTTTCTTCTCAAATTATATGTTACATTTAACAATATTCTCGAAAAAACATATTACTTTATACTTTTTATATCAATTTTTTTCCAGTATATAAAAATATAGAGAAAACAAAATAATGTAAAATTCAACAATTATATGAATTAAAAAAAATGACTATGGGGAAAATTAGTTATTTTTGAAATCGACTTCTGTGAATTTCTCTTGGTATATTAATATATTTTACAAGTTTTTCAAAATGCATTATTTTTAAAGAAAATTATTACATTTGAACATACATATCAGAATCAGTTGAATGGGAACTTTCATGAAAAAAATCTTCTGACAATAATCCTTGTCACTAAAATTCCTTTCTGCTTCATTTAAAAGTGTCTTAAGCACTGCTTCATAAAAGGATCAGTAAATTTAATGATATTTCGAAGCCGAAGTTTTAACGCCGTCTGGCAAGCTTTGTTTATCATTGGAACACTTACAAGCAGGTGCGCTGAAAGAAATAGCAGAATTATTTTAAAAGCATCCGCTGCAACCGGTTGAAAGAATGCACACGTTTTGAAGGTCACGAAAGAGGAAGCTACTGGGTCAATTCATTCAATTTAGCTGAAAATAGAATAAGGGTGACAGAAAGTCCATCGCTAGTGGTCTTACCGACAACACATTCCCAGTTAAGAGTTGATAAATCAGCTATTTTTAAAGTTTCGAGAAACCTTTTCTCAAATTGGCTGCCTGTTGGGTGTTAGTGAGTGAACAGCTTAATGTCCATTCTATTCAAACTTATCCTGTGAACTGCCCTTGACAAGATGCTCGGAAGACATATTTCTAAAGAAGCCACATATTTCAGAGCAAAACAATAGTTTCACAATAAATTCATCAAAATAAAATAAAATTTGTTCAAAGGAAGTTTTAATTCGTGAAATTTATAAAAAATTTCTAAAGATGAATATTGGTCGTCGAGACCTTCTTGCTTTATATGTGCTTTTAAAAATCAATGTATATATTAAAAAATTGATATTTTTATATTTTTCAACCGTAATAGTTTTTGCATGCTTATTATAATGGTTTTCCTGAAAGGAAATTTTAAGATCCGTAAAAATTTTTATAACATTTTTCTTCAAGTATAACTGCTTTCATTCACCAATTTCTTCTCTAATAAAGCGGATAGATAATTTTATGACATAACCACCTGCATTGCAAAAAAAGGTAAGGAAAAACCAATAAAAAAACGATATTTTCCGTTTGTTTTGAAGGGAGCAGTGTGATGCACGAAGCTGAAAACAGTTGCTATATAATTTGACACTCGAACACAATTTGTCCGTCGATACACACCTGCATAATTTCACCATTTAACAGATTTTATCCATCGCATTTGTGAAATAAATAAATGGGTTTAATTTTCTTATGAAACGTGCAAATTCTGTAAGTTATTGCTAAAACACTTTTCACGATGATAAACAGAGAAATGATTATAGAAACTATTTATAAAATTAAATTGGTTATTATTATTCTTATGTTAAATCTTCTCCTAAATACGAAAACTAAGAAATTAGACAACAAAAAGGAAATTTAATGTTGATATTGAAAATACTCCAATTATTTTACGAATATTACAGTGTAATGAAAATATTTTAAATCTTTCGTCTTAACTCGATGCATAAATTTTGTTTTAAAACGGGAAGTACAATGTTTCGCTGAAAATTAAATATTTCTGGTTTAAAAATTTCATGCACATTTTAATGAGCTGCAAAAATAAATTGAGATTATATTTCTATTTGAAGTATTCTTGGCTGGGGAATTTAAAAGTATTTGTGGCATTGTCTATCGAATTCTAGCTCACACAATGCCTATAGAACTAATAAGCCCCCAAATAATTTGCCTTCTCTCCTACATTGATAATTAAACTTTGTTTTCCAAACTAAATTTTCATATGCCCTTCACATAACGTTAGTCTAAACAAACAGTTTCCGGTACCTACAATAAGTATTTAAAAATATTCTTTGGACACCATATTGCGTAATACTTACACAAATTTAAAATTTAAAAAAATAAGGATGAAATCTATTATCGTAAATTTCAAGTTATCATGTGAGAACATTATCATTTTTTATAGTTTGTATATACATATATATATATATGTGTGTGTGTATGTGTGTGTGTGTGTGTGTGTGTGTGTGTGTGTGTGTGTGTGTGTGTGTGTGTGTGTGTGTGTGTGTGTGTGTAGCATTATTTTAATCTTTTGAAATTTTTAAAAAAATGATGAATTACATAAACTATTCTTTCTTGACTATTAAAGTAATAAAATTAATGCTACTCAATTTTTAGATCCATTTTATTCTTGCAGACATGTTATGATAATTGCTGTTAGGAAATGCATACAATAAAGTAACTTAGTTTTACGTTCTATAATTTTCATCTAATAAAAATTCTTTAATCTTTTCTAATAATTGTTTCAAGATATTTTTTTAGTCTAGCCTGCTGAAAAAACCCATTACGGAATCAAAACTAGTTTAAATTGTTCTTCTATAAATATACTAGCTAATACGGGGCACGTTGCTACCGAAAAAGAAATACTTTTGGAAATAACGTTTGAAATTTAAAATAAATGCCTTGTTTAATTTGGAAGAATAGAAAGAATAACATTTATTTTCATATCGGAAATGAATACTTTCATTGAAATTAATTGATATATAAAGGAAAAGTGTAATAATATTTATTCTTTTTTTTCTTTATTATTCAAGAGCTTTAGGGTAGGCAACATTTTTTGTCCGTCTTCAGCAAAAAAAATGACTGTCCGATTCCTAGAATCAGCAAACAACTGGTTATGTGAAAAAAATTGAATTTTCGCTTCAGTTCGCACACTTCAAGTGATTGACAATGTACCTTGTTGATATTCATGGAGAATACAAGTGGAATGGGGAACTGCAGTCGTTTGAAATAAAAAGGAATGTTGGAGGGCATAATGGTTATATTTGGAGTGAGCACATCTTCTCCAATAAACATCCACTTAAGGATAGTTGTCCCTCTTCTTGCCTCATATTGATCTTTGGATTCTGATACTCGTAAGTAGAATGTAAACGTTGTCATTCAGTTCTTGCCTCTTGCTGATTTTGAGACTCTAAAATACGTGAATTTGCAATTTGCAAAATATCAGTTTAATTGCACTCTTGTCGTTTTTCTTTTGTTCGAATTGGCCTGTTTCTAGATGCTGTTCTGTTAGATCTATTAAGCGACGAACCTTTGGGAACATATTTTTTGTCGAAGTAATCAACACGGTATACATATTTATAATCGAAATATAGTTTGTAGATTCATTTAATAAATAACAAAATTACTGTTTGCACTGGAATATTTTCATTATATATAACTTACCTTAAGTTATTTTATTTTGTATGCGTGAGATCATCTCTGAATAATATGTGCGGTTTGCTGCACACAAAATAGTGAACACGCTGACTTACAATATTCTATGTCGAGACTATTCATTAATGAGAAGGAAAAAAAAATAGCGCTTTCACAAAGTATTTTTGATTTCCTTTCCATCACATTGACTAACATCAATCACAATAATTTTATTTTTTTGCTATATGTGCAATTAATTCCGATATGCTGTGTTGCTTGACTTTTGTCAATTATCAATTTTAAAATATAACCTTCGTTGAAGAGCAAGCAATAGCTTTTAACAAGTTTCATCGCCATCAGTTGAACTTGGTAAAAGCAATTCTTTACCAAATACCCTATCCAAGCAGCACATAGGATACGAACAAAGAAAATTACTTTTTGTATGACAGATACGATGACTGTACTATGCCTATGGCCTTCAAGCAGGTACAAGCAATGAGCTGTCCTAGTTGCATAGAAATCGTTTGAATAGTATGGAAGCGTGGCTGCCGCCGTAAAAATAATATTAAGTGCAATCAATCAATAATTTGGCTATTTTTCATCGAAATAGGATGAACAATAAGACAGTATACATAATATACGAGCAAACAACAATTCATTTTCATATATTGATGAATTCCTTTAGAATTGCTTGGTGTTCTTTGACAATTGTAAGGGAAGAAACTATTTTTTGTATCTTTCGTGATTCGTTAATATTCGTTCAGAATTCTCAAGATTAATGATAGGAAATGTGATTAAAATATTTTCTCTTAATGTCGATTGAACACAGTAAATATAGTTATGTCAAAATTTTTTTACCATTGTTGAATTAATATTTTTTAAAGTTAAAATGATGCAAAACTTTGTGTACTCCAATGATTCCTGAAAATACGGCAAAAAAGCTAAAATTTTTATTTAAAATTCCATAGCTTAAATTTAGCTTCTGTGTTAATTTTGTTGCGTCTCCTTGGTGAATTGTTTGACAATAATCCTTGATTAATACATATTAGAAAAAAAATATTTTTAATAAAAATATATAAATAAATTTAATAAAAATATATTTTATAAAAATATTTTTTTACATATTAGATAATTTATTATGCATATAACCATTTTGTGAGTGCGAGTAATAAGTATTCTAAGTTTTATCGCAATTGCTTGAGGGCACAATAGTGCAAAGAGACATACAGAGAAACATTCATTTTTATTGATATAGACGAAAAAATTTCGAAAGTGAAATGTTATTTTTAAAAGAATTACAAAACTTTAAACAATATGTCTAGAAATCTTGATTTCAAATTATAAATCCTCAGTTTTTAGCAAATTTGACTCAATCAAAAGATTTGAGAAAAAAATTAGCTTTTACTCTAAACATTTCAACAATATATCCTTTACTCGATCCAAGCAATATCGATATAAGCGTATTATACAGCAAGATAATCATTTTATGACCATAAGAATTTAAGTTTACTTTCGAATTTTCGAAATATTATCTTTGATTGCCTTTTTTACGTTAATAAAAACAAAACCTTATCAGTTCAGTTCAGTTCTCTCTTTTAGAGAAACTCTTTCTTCTGCTTGAAAACTGTATAAGCCACTTTATTAAGGCATTTTCAAAAGTTACTGCATATTTAATTGTGTAAAAATATTTCCCATGTCAAATATTGCGTTATATAATTTACGAGTATAAAACTTTCTAAATAGAAAGCGAGAAAGATCATTCGCAATTTCTTTTCATCATTCTCAAGAAAAATAATATACATCAAAAGCATTCAAATTAATATCGGTATGGAACTAAGTATGTATGAATAAAACACTATGTATTTAATGAATTAGGATCGTATTTTTCTGTTGAAAATTTAAAACTGAGTTTGGGGATAGTTTTACATAGTACGTAATAGATAAGATTGAGTCTGACAAAGTAAATTCATAACTCTATACAAATTTTAAAAGAACAAACTAAAGTGGATATCCTTATTGCATTTTTGTTCAATTCTATCTTATCTGTCAGTTCTGAATTATCTTTAAGCCAGTTTTCAACTCATTAAAAACATTCATAATTATTTCTAGGGAAAGTTCTCATTTATAAGTGAGTCAATAATACATTCTTTACAATTAAATAAATAGAAAACAACGTTAACGGAATCAAATTTTTAATACCGATTATTTCTGATTCGAAAAACTGAAACACAATAAAGATTTTTTTTTCATGTAATTTCTAACTTTGTTTTTTAGTAGTTAATATTTAGTTTAGTATAACCTCAATTATACTCTGAACCTGAATTAACATTCTAAAATTTTCTTCCAGTTTCGTGCTCTCTATTTCTCCCTCCCCATTCTTTTCTAAAGATCTCTTATATCAGTTTGTTGATAAGTATTATGGTTTCCCCAGCTTTTTTAAAATCGGGTATAGAGTCCTGAAAATGAGATCAGTAGATATACCTATGAGTCTATATAATTCTAACATCTTCGGTCAGAACTGCTATTTTGAATCCAAAGTATTTTTTCAGTCTTACCACCTTATAAATACTCCCTTGCATTTGAATTGAGCAATGATTTGTTGAGGACAGAGGAATGTGTTTAGTAAGAAATTTAGGATAATTTATTTCTATTACACTTAGCCCTACACATCCTTGCAGCAGGGTTCCCTCATCATCTTTTGATAAGGGGGGAGAAGATTTTTTATGTATTTTTTTATTCTAAACTAGCTGGTACCCGACTCGTTATTGCCGCCGAATAAAATAAGTGAAATCAATCCCTAATTTTGCATTGTTTTATGGAAATAAGATGAATGGTACGGCAGTATATAAGATAAGAACACATAAATATTTATTATTATACATTAGATTTATGTATTTCTTTAGAACTTCGATAAAAGAACTTTTAGATAAAACTTCGGGGTTTTTTTTCAGAATGGTAATGAAAGAAACTATTTATTGTATCTCGTGACTCATTAAGCATTCGTTCAGAATTCTCAAATTAAATTTTAGAAAATGTGGTTAAAATATTTTCTTTTAAAATGGATTAAACCCAGAAAACACATTTATACCATAAAATCGTTAATATATTTGAAACGATAATTTTTGAAAGCTGAGATGAGGCAAAATTATTTGTACTACAATATTTTTTGTAGTTGCTGTGAAAGACGCTAAATTTTAATTAAAATATAAAGCCCCAAGGTTGATGTCCCCAAAACTTTCTCGTATAATCTGTAATAAAACCTCTGAGAATGAATTGCATGACATTTGAGTGCTATAGCTACTAAATATTAACCTTTAACTTAGATTAAGCATTTCTACAAAATCTATTATCTCTTCGGTAAGTTATTTGGAGATTAATCCTTGTTAAATAAATGCCTTTGAGATTGAAATTTTTAAAAAAAAAATTAGATAACTATACTATTCCTTTTAACCATCCATTAGGTGTAAACAATACACCGACAGAGTTTCATCGCCATCGGATGAATTGTTTAGAAAAGCATGAGAAACATATAGACAAACATTCTTTTCTATTTATATCGATAAAAAAATATTAAGAACTAAAGCAAATACCTCGAGGCATCATTGTATATATTTTCCCCTTAATATATATTCCAAATAAATGAAATTCTGTTTTGATTTTCTTTGTATGTCAAATATGTTATTTTATTTGATTCACTACAGTTTTCTTTCTTCTCAGTAACTTGAGAAATAAGCAAAAGCATGTGATTTTCCTTTACCGGTTTCTCTACAACCTACAGTCTTATAACACATCACTTCTCATATTCTGATTGCATCATCGACAGAAATGCTTTTGAATGGAAGATTTATAGTGTCCACCTTTATAAAACTTTCAAAGTTTTCAATAGTCAGATATTAGCACAAAATTGCAAATATTTGGTGATACTTATTATGATGTATTATAAACACAGCTTACAAATATAATTTTAATAATAATGATGCGCAATAAAAAGAATGAACTCAAATATTTAATCAAAAATTCATCCAAATATTCTGAATCAATGCCAAATATGTTGTTGAAATAAAATATAATGTGTAGACCCGTATAACAAAAATGCTTTTATTTGCTTTTATTTACTTTTATTGCATTTTTTTTAAATTTTGGTCTTAGAGCATTTTTGCAAGATACTGATTTTGTAATTTTGAGTTAACATCAGCACTATTTCATTTTCCTTATTTCTTCATGATATTTAAATTTTGTCTGAAAACGATTTCATTCATCTAATAGATATTTTAGCCAAAAATTTGCACATTTTTGAACTATGTGTTACTTGCTGAATCGAATATGTGCAATACCTTTAGTAATATTCTTTACTAAAGGACTTCCTGCTAATAAAAGGGGCTATTAAGACATAATTGAGATCAAATGATAGTATAAAAATAGTGAAATCAAGAAATTTTTTTGTATAAAATACCAATACTTGATACTTCGAAGATTCTACAATTCATCAAAATAAGGTGTGTCAGGGAAATTAAAAGGCCACTTAAAGCAAGGATTTCCTTGATTTTTTCTGAATCCTCTTTTATTGAATAATTCTTTTAAAATGGAACTCTGACAAGATGATTGTCCATTATCACTAAAAGCTGGAATTGTCTGTTGAGCCACATATGAGATCAAACAAACGGTTGATTTTACAGAAAGAGAATATGTAAATTTTCTAATTGTTTTTTAATCAAAATGTAAAGATATTTGAGTATTATCTTACTAATCGTAATTATTTTACATTGACCAATCGAAGGCAAGACTTCTTGTTCTGCTTGCCTATTGCAGTTTTTGCTTTGCTCACCAAATACAGGGAGAGTAAAGTAAAAACTGTATTTTGCTTGTATTTTTATGTAAATTGTATTATGTAAGTTTCATTATGTGTGAAATTAGGTAAAATATTCGTATTTCAACACGTTCACTGCCACTACCCACGCCTGATATCAGGGCCATCTATCTAATTAGATGACCCCTTCTTTGCTATCCTTTAACTGTGGTAGAGAAGGTGGCATCTAATAACAGATATTTTGGTATAATTACCTATTATTTGTATCGCCCAGGAGCGTCAGTAGCAGCGAATTTGTTAAACGGCATTAGTTTAAAATTATGTATTATTTACTAAATAATATTTTTTTCTTTCTTTAGTATTAGATTGCATACATTGATCCCTCGAATTCATTTGAGGTGGATATTTCTATTCAATATTTTCTAGTCAAAAGATTTCTTTTCTTAGTAAAATTTCGAAACTTATCAGTCATGAAGTATCAAATTCTTTTTAATATAGTTGGGTTAAAACACCCAGATTGATTGAAAACGAACAAAAAACGGCATTTAACAAGAATCTTATTTCATCTCTACGCCGAATTTATCTTGGAAAAAATAAGCAAGGCATTCAATAAAACACTTTGTTTTGATTTTCGATTGGGTCACAACGGTTAAAAGCTGACTGAAACTGGAGACAGGCAAAGGAAAAAAACTTGCATTCAGCGTTTTTTCCCGCAGTTTGTGATCGGATTCTGGCATTTCCGATCTATTTTTCTTATTTCATTAGTAGCTGAATTGGTCTGTTTCTCTCTAAGGAAATGAATTTGTCAAGCGAAAATAAGTTATATTGGAGATTTTAAACGGCAATAAAAAAACTAGATTTTTTTTTGTACTTCAAATCTTATCAAGAAATAAAGAGGATAATATATGAGACATGGTTTTCATTTCTTTGACAAGCATCTTATTTTTAATTTTTCATCTCGGTGAAGAAAGTTCTTTTATGAACCAGGTTTTAATTTTATCATTACGATTTTTTCTTCTTTCTTGTTTCATTTATTGGCTTAGTTTTCGTATTAAATTAAACTCTTTAACTAACTCAGTTAACTCTTTAACTAACTCCTCCATCAATTGGACATTAATAGGGATAGTTATCAGATATTTTAAATAATTGGTTTGAAACTATCATTTATTATTTTAATATTCAAAATTTGGCACTCATCACAGTTGTTGAGCCTATATTTTGTTCTTTTAAGGGCTGGGTGAGGGCAGTAATTCAGATTTCTTCAAAATAATGGATTTGACTATCACATAATTGTTCAATTTGTTTTTTGTCGGTAAAGCAATTTAGAGCATTAGAAGCCCTTTCTCTAAGAAAAATTCATTGTTTTGATTATTGAGACTAGTACAAATGAGAATCTTGTGGTTTAGTGTTAACACTAAATACTTTCACGAAGAAAAGAAAGAAAACCCCATCCTTCAGATTTACACTACACTTTAATTAAAATTGTTCTAACACTGTTTTATAGAAACATCAATTGAGTAAATGAGAGTAATTTTTACTTTCATATGCAAAAGAACTTTCATCACTACCAATAAATTTTAATTATACTCATTTTATAATTTTTCTTAGTTTCATAATTATAATTCTTTAATTCACTTCAGTTTAATCCTCACTAATTCAATTTTATACTGATTTTCCGATTTTTTAAAAATAATTTTTACTCCTTACAAACTTGATCAATAACATTTTTGATGAATTCAGTATTAATAAATAAAACCTTAATTTCCTCAATTAAATATTTCAAATCGACAATTTTTGCAACCTCTAACACTATTAAACTAGTCTTCATAGCAATAAATATATTGCTTTTTAATTTTAATTCTATAAATATATTTTCAACTCAAATAATGGGACTGCTGTCGGCTACGCAATTGGGATTTTATACATTGCAATTTTCCCCGTGTTATATGCAAAATTTTAACTGTCTTAAAGTGTAAAGTGCCACATCTTCCCCTATCGGCACCCTTTTGAACTTTATTTTTTAGCTGATTCTTTTTCCCCATGTTGTGAATATTCCCCGTACAAAATTTGGTGGTTTTGAGACTGATAGTTGAAGCTATAGAGGTATGTAAGAACCAACAGTTTTAAAAACACTTTATAATAATATATTAGCATTACATTTAATATAATTTTAAAATTTAAAATCCTTTAATAAAAAAATGCCGAGATTAGTCCCTTTAGCACTTAAAAAGAAACTATCCTCATGTCACAATTTTGATTTTATAAATGCTTTTTAAATATTTCATAGGTCATTTCAGAGATAAAATTCCTTTTATTCTATCATTTTTTCTCACAAATATGGATAATACTCTATATCTGTGACTATTGTACTAATTTGGACGCAATGTACATATGTTGCCCGTGTTTCTGAAAAGTGTAAGAGTAAAACATTAAGAATGAAGATGGAACGTCTTTTTATTTCTCAGATTACAGATCTTTAATATCGAAAAAATATCGCGATAGAAGCATATTTTAGCTAAGTTAGATGAAATCTTCATGTGCAAAAAGTATTTTTGGAAATATACAATTTTCCTGAGAAGATAGTGATTGCAAATTTTCAATCTGCATATTTTATCAAAATTTATCTAGATATGTCGACTAGTATGTCTGTAATAATTTATGAATGAAAAATAATCATTTCATGACTATAGGGTTTCGATACTAAACTATGATAATCTATAAATTTGCTTAATAATTTGAGTGTTGCTTGAGATGATTTAGAGAATGTTTTAGAAATCAAGATCATCTTATATAATATATATATATATATATATATATTCTTAGAAATGACATGTTTCTTGGATATGGCCTTGTCATTTCAGAAACTTAATATAACTTTATTTGAAATATGTGGAGAAGAATAAATCACTTAATCCGTGAAAATACTTTACAAGCACCTTTAAAATTTATTCGTTTCAGTGGGTTCTACTGCTCGACATCGCGTGTGTATTGTAATCACTAGAAAATGCAGTGTGAATGCTCGAGACACAGATATTTCCATATGCGTGCTTTGAAGATATTTCACGCTACAGAAGCAATAAAGTTATCATTTTCAACGCTTTCATAAGTTGCCGCTACTTTACATTGAACGCACCTAATGTTAATATGAGACCTTCGTTGTTAAATTTAATTTGCTTCTGCACGTTGAGGTTAAGTACTTCCATACTTTTTCTCACGCTAAAACAATTTACTGGAGGCCGATTTTTCAAGAAAGGTGATTCTCTTTAATATCTAACACAATTATTCCATCACTGCTTAATAAACGAAAATGAATTTTTTAAACTAAAAGTTAAAAATTAGTTTCAGGCAATTCCTGCATTTTAATAGGCTCAAATGCAATCGGAATCGGACTCAATATTTCCACTGATTTTTTAAACAGTGGAAATATAATGCAGTAAAACATTTATAACCTGAAAATAGGCTCCACATTGCCATCACAGTAAACTTCAATATAAATTGATTTTTATCATCTTTATTTATCATGAAAAAACATTTTTGACAAATAAAAAAAACATCTTTAATTTGTAATGTAAGTAGGGAAACGTTTTCTAGTAAAAATAACATTTATTGTAATGATTTGATTCTCAGAAATTCATTAACAATAATTGATCATTAAGAGAATTATACATGATGAACAAATAAAGGCAATTCAAATAAGTTAACAGAGAAAGGCATTCCTTAGCCTATAAAAATGGCCTCGTTTTTTTAAGTCAGTTAATAACTTCAATGATTGAATAAAGTCTGAAATAAAGTAATATTTTTGCAATTTAAGAATATTCTGGTTTAAATGAAAGAGACACTTATATTCTTTTAATTATTTTATTCTAATAAAACTTTCATAATATAATTCCATTTGATACTAGAACAAATACATATATCGATAGAGGATATTGACTCTGTTTCAATTTTTTAAGGATTATCTTGCTATGAAGTGCAAGCTGATGAAATTAAAATTTTATCATGATAACAAAAATATTCAATCATTTACTCACGACTCCTTTGTATAATGGAGCTAGCACGTTTTTTTTTTTTTTTTTTTTTTTGTTTTTTTTTTTTTTTCTCGCGGGGGGATGCAATACAGATAAAAAAAGTCTGTTATTAAAGTCTCTTTTTTTTAATTTTACTTAGCAATAATATTTTCCTATTCACTTAGGAACAGCAAATTAAATAAAATTAGTTATTTTATGGTAAACAGTTCGATTGATTTTGAAAAATTTCGCATCAGTGCAATATCAGGGAATTTATCAAGAATAACTTCTACGTTAATATCATAAAAATCATATAATCACACTTTTTACTATTTCTCTTTGCTTATTTATAGTAAAAAGATTAATAACATATGTTGCAATATTTTAGATTCCTAATTTCCATACAGCGTTTATCAATGCCACATCAGTCTTGCATTTGAGATCTGGCTTAATCATTCATTCTAATTCCGTTTGTGATTCAGTACTGAGCTACATTAATCCTCTCTTTGCTGCGATCATTTCAGTTAAGACACCCAAGGACACGACAAAAACTTCTCTTAAATAATAATTCTCTCTTTTCTCTTTAATACTAATAAGTTTTATTTAAAGAGTTTCTCTTTAAATAATAATAACTCTCGTCTCTGAAAGTTATGGCAATCCATGTTTTAACGGACTGCCATTTTCATATCCAATAGAGATCTGATAGCTATTGAACAAATGTATGCTTTGAGAGTTCTTCGAAAACCTCCTCCAAACTTGTCTGGATAGCGTCTCTAACAAGCAAAGCCATCAATAAATCTCAATATTAATGAAAAAGAATGGCACTAGACCTTTTTACTTTCATTAAACAGGGTTTAGGGTCCTTTCCGTATTCAGGGAGTTGAACAGGTTCATTCCTTGTAAAATGCTCAGAAATGAAATATCGATAAAGAAACTTCAAAATAAAAATATTTTAATTGGGTAGATTTGATTAGCTAGTTCTAGAGCATCGACTTCTGAATCAAACGATTGCTGATTAAGATCTAAGTTTCAATGCCTGACAGTTTTAAGCATACATTGAAAAAGAATCATCGGTTTTTTGAAAGGCAGTATTTTGAAGCATCGATTATGGTTCAATTGAATGTTTTCATCTGGCTAATCAAGCCAAAGCTTAAACAATAAGTGCTGCTTCTACTTGCAATAAGATATCACAAGTTAAAACAATTTGAAATGCATGAATAAGTCTGGTTACTTTGGTTACTGATGAAGTTATGAAGATATATTTGTCAAATTTGTCTGCTAAAATTAAAATTTTGAAAATGCAATTCATCAATTTTTTTTCTTATCCCTTAATAAATGAAGTTTTCATTTCTCAATCCAATCGCACACCATGCCATTTAAGGTAAATGTACACACTAAAATTTTTTTTATTAATTATAATTGAATTTTTTTCATTGTAGGTCATTAATATATGTTTAAACTCATTTTAGTTAGAAAATACCATATAACGCTAATTATTAATTAATTATTATTTAATATTTAATAAGCTAATTGGCATATTGTCTGAATTATATCTTAAATTCTAATTTATACAGACACATAAATTAGCCCTAACATTAGTCTTCATGTTGTCTGTCTCAATCAAGTTATAAAAATATAAAAAATTTTAAACAAATTTTTCATCAATAATTAAAATTATTTCTGTCTTAAAATTATTTCTTTCTTAAAAATTATTTCTGTCAATATAACTTTGATTGAAGCACAAAACACACACTGTTTCATACAGATTATTTTGATGCAAAAAATTAAATTTCGTTAATTTTTGCTGAGTTATGTTTATTTCAATGAAGAAACCTAGTGGAAAAATATCATTCTTTTTAAAATGAGTTTAAAAAACCGAAAGTACCCCAAGTACCCAAAAGTTTAGTGAAAGTACCCCAAGAAAAATTCTTATAACTCGAGAAATATTCCGACTATGTACAATATCTTGATGCCTTTTCAAAGCGAATGGATCATAAAACATTTTGAAGCAATAAAGTGTGCGATATTTTGAACGACCAAAGTTTCAAGTCTGAAAGAACACCTTAATGGTAATACTATTTGAAGCCAAGTTAATTATAAATAATAATTTAATAATTGCTCAGAAAGCTAATTGCCTTACTCTGAAAAATAAAATTCAAAACTTTATTCATTATGATTTCCTTTGCTAAAAACAGTTGACTTTCATCACTAAGAAACATATTCCACAAAATAATGATTTATAGTATCCGAAAATCCAAATCCTGAAGTTAAAAAAACATTTTCTAAAATTTTTAAAAAACATTTAATTTTCAATTACATACAAGATACATAATGGTAGTTATAGTAAAAATACATTTCAAACCAAGAACGATATATTTTGACATCCGGAAAAATTCATAAATAAGGATTATTGACAAGAGAAACATTAAAGAAATCGATAAAAAAAAACTCCTTTACATTCAATTTTTTTTCTTCCGAATATCGGCAAAAAGCATATCATATGTTATTAGAATTTATTAAACTACCTGCTTCTAACTTAACACCTGCTTTCTACCTTTCCTTTTCGATTTTTAACATTTAGGATGTTTGCCGATATAATTCTTTTTATTTCAGCTGATCTCTTTGATTCCCGATGTAAATGCAGCTTCATTAAGTTATGATTAATAATTTATCTTCATTAAAATCAAAAAAACTTTTAAACTTTTAATGATTTCAAAGTAAAAATAGTGATTTAAAAATATTTTTATACTTACATCATGTTTAGAATTATTTTAACACCTAAAAGTTAAATTATAGTTATTAATCAAAAACAATATGCATGTATATAATTATTTTTCTTTTAAAAAATAAATTATAGCTCATGTATTATGAGAAAAAACATTTATTTTTTCTATATAAAAATCAGAATCATATTAAATGATGCCATCTTTAGATTGTTAATTTAATTTAAGTAATTCTAAATACTTTAGAAAGGGCATTCATAATTATCATGGTTTTTCCTTCTAAAATTAATTTCTAATTCACGGATTAGGAGAAAAAATAATTTTCTAATACAAAAATGGAAAACAGATTAATTAAAGCTGTAAACTGTTAAATTAAATTGAAATAAATTAGAAGAAAAAAAAGAATACTAGCTCAAAATTGAATGCCACTTCAGCATCTTAACCACTCTACTATTCGCTTCTCCGTAACGGTGACATGTTATGAATATATTAGCAATGCAGAAAGTTTAAGCGCCATTTTCTCGAAATTGACTGAGTATAGTGCTTTAATAATTTCGTGAGTGAACATTTTAAATGTATGCTACAATTATGCTAAATCTCATTCCGAACGGAATTTTCGACCTCATGCCTTAAACCTAAATCAAAAGAGAAAATTAATTTGCAACTGAATACAGGTGAAATTGAAATTTCGAGCGCTTTGGTCTGAAAACATCTACAAAGGTTAGTCACAGCTCCAGGTCATCATACTATTTACATGAAACTATCACAGCGCCATCTACAGAGATGAAAAGTCCAGAAAGTATGTATTTAGTTGTGCAAAAATGATGGAAACGTATTCTTTATTAAAACTACTCTATTACAATAATTTTTAGGAACATCATTAAGATTTTTTAATCCATACTTATAATAAAGCTCAATGTGTGTGTGTGTGTGTGTGTGTGTGTGTGTGTGTGTGTGTGTGTGTGTGTGTGTGTGTGTGTGTGTGTGTTGGCGCTCTACAGGCCAGACCGTTGGACCTACAGCTACCAAATTTGGTACATGTATACCTTGGAGGTCCGGAATGTGCACCTCGGAGATATTTTTTAGAATTTTTAATTAGAATTAGAATTAATTAAAATTTAAGCGAAATTTCGACGTTTTTCCGCTATAACTTCCTAAAATATTATAGCATAAACATGATTTTTACATCAATTTAAAGATTAAAAAATTAGCTTTCTAATGGTATCAGTGTTTTAATTTATAACGTAAGCTTCTATTTTTAACGAATTTTTAAAGAAATATTTTAACCATGTTTTTTCAGCACGTGACTGGATAAAATAAAAAAAAACATAAAATGTGATATTTTCTTTAAAAAATAAATGCAAAGCAAAGGTTTCTTTAATCGTTTGCAATATCTAAATCATTTATTCCATAAATCATCTTTATTTACAGTAAACCTGATTGAATTTAGACAGGATATGCATTGAAATCCCGACTTAATGGCATATTTATGTAATCGTTTGCAATATCTGTATCATTAATTTAATACTTTTTCCCCCTTTCTCGCGCTCTTTAAAAAACACATTTTATATTTTGGCAACATCATCGAAATTTTTTTTAATATTTTGGAAGCATAACCGATGGTTAAAACTGACTGATTTATAAAATACAAGAATATTATTAGGAAAAAGTGTACTTTTAGAGCTTTCCGTCCATCATCTTAAAGAAAATATTAATTTCAGGTCAATCAATGCCCGGAATTACTTCAAGGCTAATGCATATGGGATTTAATTGAAAATTTTAGAACCCTTTACACATGGCGAACCAGCTGGTCGCCAAAGGCGGCTAGTGTTTAATAAAATAAAATTTGTTTATAAAATTGCGCATTTTCTCAATACAAAGAATTGTACTATCATAAATTTTTAGTCCTGTTAAAATGTGAGCAAATCAAGAGTTAAAATTTTTTAGACTTTAAATTAGAATGTGTGTTACTTATTTTAATTACTTTGAAGTCCAAGTGCATCTCTTTTATAGGGCATACCTACTGATTTTTTTCATAAGAAACTTCCCTTTTTAAATCCAAATAGGCAGCTTTCCGTTGGTTTTCGCTAATTTCCTTTAAATTAAATTTTCTTGGGTTGCAATTTATTGTGAAATTAGAAACATATCTTTTTAACAAAAGTAAGTCATCAATACATCCAAAACCATTTATTAAAGTCTGTAAATTTTTTTTTCGTGTTAATACAGAAAAAGTTTAGTCAATGAGCTGGGGAAAAACTCTTCCCATTGAAATTGTTTTCATTTGTCCATAAAAATAAATCTCATTCAAAAGACAAATTTTTATATTTAAATCTATGTTTAAATATTTATCATGCATAGTACTACAAAGATATTTTAACTTTTTGTGTGGCAGATTTGTTCACACATTTGCAAAATCATAAGTTTTAAATTTATTAACACTGTTATCTTTTAGAAATTCCGAACCATATTTGTTGCTCCTAAGTTAAAATTTTATTCAGAATAATTTTTAAGTATTAAAAAAATGTTTTCCCATGAAGTAATTGTAACTTTCAATGCTACAAATCATGAATATAAGTTTTAATGGATTTTTAAATTATTTTTTGTGGAACTTTACTGCTGGGAGCAAATTTATTTAGAGAAATCTAATTTCCTTTTGTCTATTTCCTTTTTCACACAATTGTTTAAAATGCACATCGAAAACCCTCATTTCTTGGGATTTGTGTCTCGAAGGGTGGAAGTCCTATCCCTTACAGTAAAAAGTATTGATTTGAATCCTTGCTTGAAAGTAACTTCAGGGTGTTTTCACTTTTCTTTCATGTTTGCTCTTTAAATTTAAATCTATTTTATGCTATTGAAATATAAGATTTTTTCATGATTCCTAGTTATGTAAGGTATTTTATTTTTATTCAAAGTAAAACCGTTTCCATTTCTTTCAGTTAGAAACAAAAGTCATGTTAAATTATTTTCATTAAAAAAACTTTTATAAGAATTTAAAATTTCTATGATGCATGCTCATATCATTTGTAATAATGAACTCAAATAATACTAATATTAACATTGGCATTGAATTACAATTTCTTGAATATTTGAAAACAAAGTATGTGCCTCTTTATATTTAATTCTTCGTTTTTTACAAAAATAAATTTTTATAATTTCTCTGAAAAGAAAAATAAAAGAAATAGGATATTATTCATGTTATTTCATTATCGCAAGGCCTTTCTTTCTCAATCTAAAACAAATGATATGAATATGATATATCCGCATGTGTATGCTTTCGAAACAGAGTAATATGTGTTTATTTTTCCTCTGTAAATTTATATATAGTCAAAAATAGAATGAAATAAATGAAAGATAATTTAAAATTATCAATATTTGTAAACTAATTCATAAATAAATGCCTTGTTAATCCAATATTAAACTTTGATTCAAATTCACACACTTACTATTTTTATTTTTCGCTTAATTTTTAACATTATAATAACTAACAAATGAATATATTAACTAATTAGACAGTTATTCACTCTAATTCCTTGACTCTAAAGTGAAAAGAGTTTTATTAAATGAATTTTTTTATTTAACAATAACTACTTGCAATGAATTAATTTTAAACTAAACTTAAAAAAATTGTTCTACCTATTTTTTTGAGATTTACACATCTTTAAATGACAACTTAAGAATTGTAGGATTTAACTGTGAGCACTATTAAAAGATTTCTGCATACCAGTTCAATTTTCATGACGAGAGAAAATGAAGAAGCACAATTTTTAAACTAGAAATTACCAAGTGAAGTCATCTCAGTCTCCTCACATTTCTGAGCTTTTCTCTATTTATTTAAGGCTTTCCGATATGACGCCTACTTGAGGAGTTTCAGGGCGGTTATTAGAAATGAGAAAATTAATTGCGCTGCATCATTTTCTAAAACTTACTAGCCCTTCCTCTGTGGTGAGTAAACTGGAGAAGAGTGACGTCAACTGATATTGCATTTGTCTCCCGTCGCATTTCGTGCCCGCTGATAACATTCGAGCTTAATTTGCAGAGGACAGTGTCAACAATCGGGGAAGGGATGCTAGTGCTCCTGAGGCACATCTGCATCTGTTCAAACACAGCCAGCCCAGCTCCATCGATATGAAAGTTCTTTCTCTTCAGGATGTCTTTGTGTTTCCTTCCTTCAGGGAAGTATTGGAAAGAGCAAATCAAGAGGAAAGTCAAACATATATTCTTTCTAGGTCCTAAATATTTTTTGCACAATAAGTGATCGATTCTTGTTAAGTTTTCAGTATCAAAGAGCTAGAGATATTCTCTGCAATATTTTAAGGTTAGGGAAAGGATTTTTTGTCTAGAGTTGGATTCTAAAACAATGAAAGGATTCTAGTAAGGTTTTCTATATATTATGCAATTATTTTTTCAGAAATTATCAAAATTAATTTCACATAAACTTTTGGAATTTTATTTATTAACACTAATTTTGTATAAAGTATTTATAATTGTCAAAATTGCGGGTTAAGCGGCTTGTCTTTTTCATTGATCTATTTTTGCAATGAACTGAATGTGAAAATGAAAATAAAAGTCGATAACTTTAAACAAATAAAAGTTATTGTTGATAATGTAAAATAAACTGACGCTGATCTTTTTCTTTTCAAAAAACTTATTTGGTGAGTTTATTCAGAACATCAGTCTTTGTAAAGGGTAGTTCATCAAACTTCAGGCCTGGCATTCAGCCTGAAATGATCACAGATGTTCGTTCAGTTTCTTAATAAAACTTAGCAAATATAATTCAACACATAAATGAGCAACAAAAATAAAGATTTAGTAACAATTGAGGTTTCGATTTAAAGAGTTAATATCTGCGCCTATAGCTATAGAAATCTTCGTTCGAGGATAAAAAAAAAGAACAAATCAGCGTTAGAATTCTAGAAGTTAGATGACTGATTATTTCAAGATATATGCCTTTTGTTACTAGCCAAAATAATATACACGCATAAACTTGATTTCGTAATCCTTAGCATGATATTCTATGTTCGATTAAAAATAGACATTAATATTTATTCAAACATTTCTCTCATGATTATATCAATGTTTTTGATTAGCTTGAAATAACAAATTTTAAGAGTGCAAGTTGAAATAGTTTTCACATAATAATTATTTTATTTAACTTTAAAAATGATCTTACTTTGATAGCTTGTATGATACCTATTCTCATTTTTTACCATCCAATTTTTATTTACAAACTTAATTATAAATAACTTAGCTTAAACCTTAACAGAAAACTTAATTATAATTAAAAATATTATTATGGTTAACTAAGCAATGAAAATAGCTTAATTAGCATTTAGTGTTAATACGATATCCTGCTTAATTTTTAAATTTCACTTAAGGTAATTATCAGCTTTACACATTTATAAATATAATAAGTAAGCAAAATCCCTCATCAGATGGCGGAAACGATGAAGCAATTCAACGCCTCTCTTATCGTAAAAGAGATTGAGCAATATTTTTAAACAAAGGTTTTCCTTTCCTAAATATTGAAGTTAAATACTGAGATTCGTTAGTTTTAGGATTTCCTGAACGTTATTTGCCACACATTTTTTCCATCTTCTTGGAGAACTTTTAATCCAAAAAAGAACTATTTCCTGTCCGTTCGATAGTGCATATTGGATTTCTTTTTTGGCTGACGATTTCTTGCTTTTTAGAAATCAAACCGGTAGCAACACATTTCAAAAAAGCCACTTTAGTTTTAGAAGGTTAAAGTTTACAAATACTTTGCCTAACAGAAAAGTCAATAAACTTAACTTAACTATCAGAAAAGTCAACAACTACTGTTCTCTGATTCGACAGAATGGTGTATCATTTTCTTATAATATAATTTTCTTTTGATCTTCTTCTCCCCTTTCATTCATAATACACGTAGCACAGTATGAAGTGTTTATGTTCATGTATCCTGATACGTAATCTTGTTATCGACTTACGTGAAAGAATCTAGTTGTTAAATCACCCCGGTATAGGTTTCTTCGCCCATTTTATTTCGATTTACTTCAGCTGCTATTAGGAGCGGATTAGTATTAACTCTTGAAAACTTTCTATTGAAATAATAAACTTCAGAAATTAGAATTTTCTCAGCAAATGGGTTTTTGTTTTTGTCAGTTCCACAAAATTGGAATTCCACTCATATGTTTATCCGCCATGTAATTTCATGAAAGGTCTAACACATATCCGTTGAGTTAGGCCTAAAACTAATTAAAAGACAGAAATGAATTCAGATTCAAATTACAACCAAACTGAAATAATTTTTTTCTGTGATAATTCATTAACTTGAATATCATAAATTATTCGTAAAGAGGCTGTGGCATGCACTTTTTTTCTAAATAATTTGAGTGGCAAATAATACATTGGGTTAAATTTACTTCATTTATAAATATGAACTTTTAAAATATTTCTTGATTTAAATAATCGGGTTCTCTCGTGGTATGGTATATAAATTTCCATGTCACTCTGAAATTTTCGCTACATTTTATAAAATCGTTATTTAGAAGTTTGTTTGTAGAATCTCATTTCTGCTATATATCGCCTCTTTTTGCTTTACATACTTTTTAAGGGCTTCCATACACTGATCTTCTTCATGGAAGCATGGAGCTTCTTTCATGAATAGGAATTTAAGTTAAAAAGGATGAAAAAGGTTTATTGAGTTAATAAAATTCTAAAGAATTATCCCCTGAAAGAAATGTAATTTCATATTGGTATTCTTGATTTGTTCACAAGCAACCAAACTACTGAATTTTATTTTTGTGAATAATAATTCCATGCGAAAAATTCCGAATCTCATTATTCCTAAAACTCAGGATAATTTTTATATCGGAAACATCCAAAGAGATGTGTAAAGTTAAACCTGATATTTTTCTAATGCAATAAAGTTAATTTTTCTCGAAAAATATCGCTTTGGTTTGGAACTGAAGTTTTCAAATTCCTTTTTAAACTTGTTTTTATAGAATATAGTCCAACAACTGAAGTTTGTAGTTTTTCTAGTTACGGAATGAACTCATCTTCCTGAACTGAATCAAATATTTATGGTTGACTCCGAATCAAAAATACCTGTACCAGTACTTTATTAATCCTCTGCCCCCCCCCCCATCCATTGCAAGAAGATACACCCTTTCGCTAAAAAAAGTTTCTTCTTTTTTTCTGTAATGAGACAAACTACTCCAAACTGCTCAGCACAGAAAATAATTAATCCGTTCCGATGTGTGTGAGAGAGCGAGTTCATTTTTTATTCCTGGCTTACCATCAGAAATAAATGAAGTGTTTAGATTTTCAGATTTCTTGCCTCACTATACTTTTGTTAAAAAATTGTTTCTGAATGTTTTATTCCACAATTACCTGCATAGAATAAGTTAGGTCATATTCATTTCCCTATCATTTTTACATCGACATGATAGAGTAAGTAAAAGCGAATAGAAGTTAGTATAATTAAGAGTTGGGATATTAAAAAATCAATAAAATAAAATCATTTAATTAACCACTTGACAAATGAGATCGGAGAGAGCAAAATGCTGATGTTTCCTAAACATCAATGATAGTATTCTAAACACGAGTGTAGGAAAATGAAAGACAAGTGTATCAAATGATGTATGGAAATAAAAGTTTATGAAAGTGAATGGCTGCAATTAAGATTAAGTGGAATTTTGGGTGAAGGTGAACATTTTCAATCCGAGTTCTTTTTAATTTTTATTATGGCTTTTTTTACTCACTGTCGTTTATTTCCCCAAAGCATAATTTGTTTACCTTATGTAATATCCCTTAGTCAAATATTTTTTGGAAAGTTAATTCTATAAATTTTCTGCAATGATAAACAGGTTGTGATTTCTTTTTACAAACTGTTCGGCATTTTTTTCATTTTTAAATGTATTTTCATTTTTTTGTTGCATTAAAAGAGCCACAGTTTCGATAGTGAAATTTGGAAGTTTATTTTGAAAATAGGTTTTGTTTCGAATGTACAGCTTCGATATACGAATAAAAATTACTTTTTCTTGTTTTAGAAATATCATGAACTACTGAAATGTGGATCTTTTCACTTTTTGACTCAATTAAAAATGTGTATGGAACTAAATCTAATTTCTAACTCATATTAAGGTTTTAAGAAATAAACCACTTTGATCACATTTCAATAATTTCAAATCCAAGAAACTTATTTTGATGTTATTAGTAACTAAAAGAATTTCCCAGATTTTCCCATTGTTTTCATAAAATATAATATTCATTGCTTATATATATATCAATAATTAAACTGTATTGCTATATTATAATTTCATATCTTCATGTACAGGTAGAAATGTCCAACCAGGATGAAAATTCTTTAACTTCATAGGAAGACATTACTTTGCATAGCAACATTTCTGTGAATAACGCCAGTTCATCTGATTCCATCGTCAGTTCATTCGATGGAATCAGATAATCGAATTTTCCTACAAAGTTTCTAAAATTTATATATTTTACTTAGAATATAGGAAGGAATTTTTGTCAAATTTTTAAAGATCAAAATTCTTTTTTTTCATTTCCTTTGCACACAAAGTTTTATTAATAAAATTAATTACATTTTTAATTTTTGACCCCAAATTCTTACTGCCACCTAACCACCATCAAATTCAGTCCCTTTAGTAGTTGGTGTAGTTCAAAATTCAAAAGAATTTTTTCGTGCCTCGACAACTATTTTGCTGCAACAGGCTTATCTTTTTTCATCTTTCTTTATTCGAGTTCAGTTTTATTTATGTGGTAAATTAATTCCATGAGAGAGCGCTCAGCACTTCTTCCGGTGTTAACCAGCAGTCAGAGGGGAGAGGGCAGAGAGAGTTCCTGACACCAAGGAATACGGACCGTCGGCAGAGAAAGGGTCACGACCGGAAACCGTTGAGACATGATCATCTTCAAAGGGCCGAAACTGGAATTCTTGTGTAGCAGAATTCATCAGCAGATGCTCAAGGTGCCACGCGTAGGTGGAAAAGAGCAACACCTGTTATCTACTGTTCATCTCCATGCCATTGAAATTAATTCTTCATCAGTAAAACTTCATTGTAAAAATCACCATTTTTTAATCCTTCAATAAACCAATAGTAATCTAAACCAGTGGACTGATAAATTAAAACCTATCACACCCACAACCATGGGGGCTCGGAGCCGGTGAAACAAGAAATTTTAAAAGGTACTGTGTTTCTTCAATTCTCTATTTATCCTGCTTTAATTTTGAAAATGAGTATTTTAAATAATCTAAAGAAGTGTGATTTGAAAATTCTTGCCGAAGAACTTGGTGAAACTGTGCATGAAAATGCCAAAATTTTGGAACTTAAAAAACTAATTTAAAATACTGATGTATTCAAAACAGATGAAGAATTTGTCCGTGGTGTCATTATGTCGATCGTTGAGGATCGGACGGCTAAGGCAGTAAATGAACAATCAAAGTTAGAGATTGAAAAATTGAAATTGGTCCGACTCGAGAAGGAGATTGAGCTAGAGAAATTAAGAAAACAGTCATTGCCTGGTGAGCAAACAAACGTACCTGTTAGTGCTGAAAATTTGATTAAACGTGTTAAAACACTAACAATTTCTGTTCCTGAGAAACCAGAGGCATTGCATTTGTTTTTTATGTCTTTAGAAAAAGCATTCATTACTAAAAAAGTTCCTCAAGGCTTGCAAGCCGAAATACTAATTAATTTGTTAGGGGATAAAGTAAATAAAGTTTTAACCTACGCAAGTGAGGAAGATTTGTCGGAATACGAAAAACTAAAACAATTAATTTTAGCTGAATTTCAGCCGACACCTCGTGAGTGTCTTAATAATTTTAAAAATGCTCAACGCTTACCGAACGAGTCGCATGTACAGTTTGCATCACGATTAACTGCAACATTTGACTATTATTGTCAGGTCAGAGATGTAAAAAAGGATTTCAAAAATTTATGTAATTTAATTGTTGCGGAGAAATTATACGAAACATTAGATTTTAGAACTAAAGAATATATAAGTATCCGCGAAGGAAAAACATGGTTTCCGCCAACTCAGTTAGGTCGCGAATGTGATTTATTTTTTTCATCTCGTGGTAAATCTTTAGCTGAATTAAGTAATTCGAAAGTTCACGTTAATGAAACAAAAGCAATAGGATTCCAAAAGCAAGCGTTGAAAAATGAGTCATTCCGCCGAAACAAAATCCAGAACGTTAAACCGGAAAGAATTTGTTATGTTTACGGGGGAAAAGGGGAAAGCTTTAATTTCGCTCGTAACTGTCCGAAGCGATTAGAAAAATCTACAAATGAAAGTGAGACAGGAAATAAATTTGTTACATCGGGAATTGGAACTAAACCAAAAAATATGCTAAAATATATTGATATTTTTGTGGATGGGAAAAAAATAAAATTTCTAATTTATTCAGGAAGTGAGCTTATAATTGCAAATAAATCATTTTTTCCTACTAAAAAAACAATGGGAAATATACAAGTTAAACTTGTTTTGGAAATGAAGTTTCTGTTCAAACATCAATTTTCTCATTTGCTTTTAATGAAAAATGTAAACCTGTTGAGATTGAAGCTGTTATAAGTGATCAATTAGTAATGGAGGGAATTTTCCCGCCAAAATGTCTGCATCTTATTCAGCAAAATGAATTGTCGAGCGCCGAAAATAGACAGATAGATTCGATTGAGAGTAAATTTTCGTTTTTTGAGGCGGTAATTGAGAATGAATTACTTGATATTAGTCAGAATGTAGATGATTGTTTACGCGATCAAGTTTTGCAATTGGTAAAACATTATGAACCATCTAAACAACCTCGAGAGACTGATATGCCATTAAACGTTGTATTAAAAGACGACATCCCAGTACGGCAACGGTCACGTAGAATGCCGTTCGCTGAACAAAAATTTGTCGACAAACAAATCGATGAATGGTTACAAATGGGTATTATTAAACATTCTTGTTCTAAATACGCATCTCCAATTTTGTTGTGTAAAAAGCGAGATGGTACTCATAGGTTATGCGTGGATTTCAGACAGCTGAACAAAAAAGTAGTTAAAGATTCTTTTCCTATGGCTCAAGTAGAGGAGATTCTCGATCATTTAGGGGAAGCAAAAGTTTTCTTCTCCTAAAAAGATTTAAAAAACGGTTATTTTCATGTTCCAGTTGAGAAAAAATGCACTAAATATTTGGCATTCATTTGTCATGCCGGTTTATTCGAATTTTTAAGAACTCCATTTGGTTTGTCCACAAGTCCTAGTGTGTTTTTAAGATTCATATATCATGTCTTCAGGGATCTGATTAGGGATAAGACAATTGTTATTTATATGGATGATTTCATTATACCTTCCCGTAATGAAACAAAGGGTTTGGAAAAACTTAAACGTGTTTTAAAAGTGGCTTCTGAATATGGATTAGAAATTAATTTTTAAAAAGTGTCAATTTTTAAAACGAAAAATTGAATTTTTAGGTTATGTTATCGAAGAGGGTACAATTCGTCCCTCATCAAATAAAACAGTAGCTGTTCAAAATTTCCCTGAACCTAAGAATATTAAACAAATGCAAAGCTTTCTAGGTCTCACAGGATATTTCAGAAAATTTGTTCCAAATTATTCAAAAATAGCAAAACCACTAAGTGATTTACTTCGCAGTGGTGTAGAATTTGAATTTGGGCCATTACAAAAACAGGCATTTCAACGTCTAAAAGAACGTTTGTGTCAAAGTCCCGTACTCCACATTTTCCAGCAAGAAAAACCTCTTGAATTGCATACGGATGCTAGTAGCCATGGCTTCGGAGCAGTTTTATTACAACGCTCAGATGACGGACAACTACATCCAATTCATTATATGAGTAGAAAGACATCACCACAGCAAGAAAAACTGTCAAGTTATGAGCTGGAGGTGCTAAAAATTATAGAAGCCTTGAAGAAATTTCGAAGTTATCTCTTGGGGACAAAATTTAAAATAGTCACAGACTGTGATGCTTTCCAAAAGACGATGGAAAAGAAAGACCTGGCGCCTAAGATAGCCAGATGGGCATTATTTCTGGAGGAGTTCGAGTGCGAAGTAGTTCACAGAGCAGGTCAACAAATGAAGCATGTAGATGCATTGAGCAGGAATGCAGTATGCATGGTCATCGTTCCCAAAGCGAAATTACGGCTAAGATCATAACTGCACAAGCAACAGATGAACACATTCAATTGCTAAAAACTCTGGTCGAGAAAGGACCCAGAGATGATTACTATATAAAAGAAGATGTCTTGTATATACAGGTAGATGGACGAGAACTTATCGTTGTACCAGAAGCGATGGAGCTTGAAATAATTCTTGGGATTCACAACAAAGGACACTTTGCTTTGCAAAAGACTGAAGATTTGCTGAAAAGAGACTTTCATATCTCTAACGCAAAGCGGAAAATATAAAAAGTCCTAATGAATTGTGTTGAGTGCATCCTCTATAACAGAAAACGAGGCAAAGGAGAAGGTCTTTTGAACCCAATTCCGAAGAACAATACTCCTTTGAGCACATATCATATTGATTTGATTGGTCCCTTACCATCTACAAGCAAAAGGTATCAACACATATTTACAGTGGTAGATGCATTCACCAAATTCGTTTGTTCTATCCTGTTAAAGCAACATCAGCAGCAGAAGCACTGCAAAAACTCAGGATACAACAAGCAGTCTTCGGAAATCCTTCGAGAATTATTTCAGACAGAGGTTCTGCTTTTACTTCTAAAGAATTTGAAGACTACTGCAAAGACGAAGGTATTCAACATGTACAGATCACCACAGGAGTGCCAAGAGCAAATGGCCAGATAGAAAGAATGCATGGAATTCTTATTCCAGTGCTTGCAAAACTGTCTATAGACGATCCTGCAAAGTTTTTCAAGTTTGTACAAGAAGTTCAGCGAATCATTAACAGTACTATCAGCAGATCCACCAAATTCACTCCTTTTGAACTGATGATAGGTGTGAAGATGAGAAACAAAATGGATCTAAGAATCAAAGAAATTCTGGACGAAGAATTCTTGCACGCCATGATTCAAGAGAAGGAAACTATGCGTGAGGCGGCGAAAGCAAACATCTTTAAAGTGCAAGAAGAGAACCGATGTCAGTATAATAAAAATCGTAGAATTGCTCCTCTCTATAAAATAAATGACTTGGTAGCAATTAAAAGAACCCAGTTAGGAGGAGATCTGAAGCTAAGACCCAAGTTCCTAGGACCTTACAAAGTGGTCAAGATAAAGCCAATTGATCGTTACGACGTAGCAAAAGTAGGATCTCATGAAGGACCTGATGCAACTTCCACTTCAGCTGATTACATGAAGCCCTGGACTGATTCAGTTGCAACTTGAGATCAACGAATTTCTTTTTCTCCATCACCCTTTTTGTTTTTATTATTTATCATTTTCTCTTCAATATCTTCTCTTTTTTTCTTCCTTCATTTGTGTGTTTCAGAGTTCGGAGGACCTCACCTGTCGATGGCCGAGCGATGTGGTAAATTAATTCCACGAGAGGGCGCTCAGCACTTCTTCCGGTGTTAACCAGCAGTCAGAGGGGAGAGGGCAGAGAGAGTTCCTGACACCAAGGAATACGGACCGTCGGCAGAGAAAGGGTCACAACCGGAAACCGTTGAGACATGATCCTCTTCAAAGGGCCGAAACTGGAATTCTTGTGTAGCAGAATTCATCGGCAGATGCTCAAGGTGCCACGCGTAGGTGGAAAAGAGCAACACCTGTTATCTACTGTTCATCTCCATGCCATTGAAATTAATTCTTCATCAGTAAAACTTCATTGTAAAAATCACCATTTTTTAATCCTTCAATAAACCAATAGTAATCTAAACCAGTGGACTGATAAATTAAAACAAATCACACCCACATTTATTAGGACTATTTTTTAATATTACGAATTTGAGTAATATTTTAAAGTCTGAGTTGCGCCATTACTTTACGAGATAAATCCTCATTTATCTTGAGCCTAATAAATTTATTATGCTAATGATAAAGATCTCATAATGACATATTATCCAGCCAAACATATGTAATGAGAATTGGAATTATCGAAATATTCTTAAACATTTCTCTACAACCCGTTTGAAATTAAATCTTTTTATTTTTTTCTAAAATGAAACTTTCTTTTCTTATTTATGTCAGATTTTTTAAGATAATGGGCTGAAATGAAAAAAACATTTTATTGGCAGAGATGAATATATATAATTACATATTTTTGTTAATATTAATTCCAATCAAAAACAAGTATTAATATTGCCAATAATATAGTTTAAAACTTGTTATTGTCAAAACTGAATTCCAGTTTAACTAGATATGATTTTGTATCCTTTGTAAAAAAAATTTGATCCTATTATAAAACATGATATAACGCTAAAAAATGTAAACAATATTCAAAGATAGCAATTATTTTGAAAACCAAGTTTAGGTTGATTTTTGATAAATTTGGGGATGGTTATTTTAAATTATCGTCTTGCTATTAAATTTAATGGCTAGTAATGTAATAATAGCTAATAATATATATAATGTATCTATCTATTGTACCTGCCATAATAGTTGAATTTAACAACTATCGTAAATACAACTAAGCTTAGCGAATTCGAAGATCTCGAAAGAAACATGCATGCTTAATAAAGTTATAGCATATTAGAGTTAAAATGTTGTTCAATTTTCATTTTATAAGCGAGACAGGAGTAGCTCATTTTCTGATATAAATTGATTTCCTTTGCATATATAATTAGAATGGTCTTGTGTTGTACATTATTGGATTTATTTTCATTTTACTACAATTCAATGTTATTTTTTCACATAAAAAAGAAAATGCAAAATATCTGGTCCTAGTATCGGGACAAGAAAGCAAATGAGATAAAAGTTGGATATATGTTTTAAACTTAAAAAATAAACAGTAGAATATTTATTAATTAAACATTGTTAAATAAGTTATATATAATAGTATATAATAAAAGGCCTGTTGCGTTCAAAACTCTAGCAAATTAATACAACTCAAAATTTTATTTAAAATTTATCGCCACTTTTTCTCCTAAGTTTGAGTATGCCTTATTCCCTACCATGCACATTCTATTTGAATTTCCTGATGAAGGGTAAAAATAGATATCGAAACATGAAGGAACTGCACTGTGTATTTTTAGGGAGTTTCAACTCATATCTTGAACGTTAGGAAAGAAATTTCAGTTTCATAGTAATAGCTCCATTTTATATCCACAGCCTCTTGCTTTTACTTTTAAAAGTTTGATTTGTGCTTTCGATATTTCCTGTGAAAGTAGTATATCTTCCAAAGCTGAGATTGTTAAAATATTACTAATATGTCTAGACGACTTACAGTATAGTTTGTGGATCATCTTCATAAATAAATTCACACAAAATAAGCAAATCTGTAAAATGCTGAAATTAGAGAAATGGAACAATAAAATGTCCTAATCTCTTCGAATACTTTCACTATGTTAGACTAATATTAAATTATAAAAATACACCTGCAGCACTTATTAATGTATATCCACAAGAATTATATATATTAAATTATGTTGTTCGCTGTTGTAAAAGTCACATTTTAAATATTATTTCTTCATCTTGCTTTTTCTTGTAGAATATATCTGTAAAACAAAGGGAGAGAGCACACATAATTTAGAAAGAAAATAAAATGTTCCCTTTTGAAAATTTCGATGCGAAATAAACAATTTTTTATGTTTGGACAGGCGTGTTTCTTTAAATTCGTTAAAATCTAAAGCATGTCAAAGAAGGAAGGTTAGCTTAGTGCAACTAATAGACATTTGGAACTTTCTGTTTCTTGAAGTTTTTTTTTAAACAATTATATTATTTTATACCCATATGTAATTTACCAAAGCAAAAACGAGAATACTCGGCCCAATAGACCAGTGTGTACAATTAAACAACTGTTCCCAAATTATTTTATTGTTAAAATATATTATTCACAAATTTGTAGGGTTTTATAAATATGGAGCTTTGCTGAAAATACCTTTTTATCTTCTTGAAATCTTCAATTTTTTCGCTTTTCTTTATTATTATTATTACTATTCAATAAGGCTTCACATTTGAAATCGTTCGTTTTCACATTTGAAAGTGTGAAAACTGAAGAGTGAAAACATTGAAAAATAACTTTATACTTAAATATTCAATCACAATTATCTGTAATGTCAAAATATGTTATCTTAATTAATTAACGTTTCTTTTATTAAATCCTTTTTAATTTCAAGTGTGAATGAAAAAAAATTATGCTATAGAATTTCTAAATAATTTAATTATTAAATGAGTCATGATTAATTTTAACAAACAAAACTATACATAATAAAGCGTTATAATATTGCGTAGCGAAAAACTACTACTTATATAAAAATGAATAGTACAGAATATTGACACTTTTTATATCTCCTCGATAAAAGTGCATTCAATTTATTCTATTGAATTTTAATTAATTCTAAGATGATATTCCATATTTTTCATTAGTTGAAAAATTTGCTTTTATTTATGCATGAGTTAGTGTATTATTTATTATGTATTCATATTACTCATTAAGGATGATAATCAAATTATTTATACTCATTACGAATTTAATATTTAGTAATATTATTATTTAATCTAAATATTTTATTCACAAAGAAAACAGTGAGCAATTATTGCAAAGAACAATCTGAGCATTAAAATTAATTTATATCTAGATCGTTAAACTGTTGCATTAATGTTTTGAAAGGAAAATTTTTTAATCTGAATCAATTAATTTTTTTCATTTTAATTTATTTTTGTAGTACTTTCATATATTTTCATTAAGGACAACATATTTACTTCATTCTACCAAATAAATAACATTTTAATTTAACATTTAAAATAACATTTTACTTGCAATTCCCTTAATAGAATGACTATTTTTTCTTACTTATTTTACGATTATCTGTCATAACATCGTGAGGTATATCATTCTTTAACACAGGAAATGAACAAAAATTTTAGTTCAATATGTCACTATGAAAAGCTTTCTGTTAAACTGAGTATTAATTTGTACATTTTTAATGGAAAAGAAATATTTTAGCCAAAATTTATAAATTAATTAATGTAATAAAGTAAACACAAAAACGAAAGCTTAATAAATATTAAATAACAGTCTTTCCACATTTTATAAGTTTCGGTGATACCATCACGTTACATCGAGCTTGAATATTCGATTACATTTTTTATGAAAGCGTTATAAATTGCTATAAATTTTTAATCTGAAATCGTAATCTTTTCTAATGAAACAGCAGATGCCTATAAAGTGCTCGGAAGCTGTTTCTTTGTTTATATCTTGAAACAGCAATTTATTTGATACCACTACTTTTATAACTTTTTTTTCTTTTTTAATCTTATTCTCTTTTTCATGCGCGAGATGGATTATCATATTTCTCTAAGAAAGAAACTTCTTTTGTTTGTTCAGAATTTTTTAGAGGAGGAAAAGTGAAGAAGGAAAATCTTTTCTCTCGAGTTTTTTAAAGCTTCTTTTTTGCCAGGAGAGTAAAAATAAAATTTACCTTTTTAAAATATTGTTTCTTAGGGAATTTTATTTTATTAAGAATTCCTACAAATTATCCAAAAAATCCTTATTTAAATTGAGCGTGTATGTTTGTTACCGAGAACACCTTAAGCGAAAGGAAATCATTGACAATGAAATTTCTACGTATTAAAAATGAATGTTATTTCTAATTCCTTCCTATATAACTATTATTAGCCTTTTTATATAATCATGTAGGAATAATTTAGTTATTTTAAAATACATGGAATGTAATTAATATTTTCAAGATAAAACGTTTAGCAAATATTGATAGGGGATATTTTTCGATAGACACGAAGTGAGGGGAAAGAATACATCTAGAAAACAAGATATGTCTACAAATAAAATATTTGATTCCAAAGTGTGAGAAAACTATCTACTATTTAGGTTTTTTGTGCCTGTGAAGAAGACATAATTATGTTAGAAAGGATTGAAATTGTAAATTCACAACATCACATTTTTTCAGACGGTATAAAAGACTAAATAACATGTGAAAGAGTAGTGTACTGGGAGTGAATACAGAAGAAAATCCTGGAAATCTCCGAGTTCATTTGCTTGATTTTTTTAGTAATTGATGCAATCCGAATCTGTGTAATTTAAAAAGTCAGCTCATAAACATTTTATTAAAAGGATGAACAGATATATATTATTTCTTTATGAGTATAATTTTCTTATTATTGGGTTAAATCATAAATATTGGTTTCACGGATTGAAGTAGAGTAATACAATTTAAAACTATTTCAGAAAGAAGAAGTATTTCAGCAATAAAAACGCGAAGACTTAAAAACTATTATTACAAAATATTTTCAGATTAGAAAGAATATCAGATCTGAACTAATAAAGAAGAGATATTTCCAAGAGAATTCCCATAAAACACGTATACACTACAAATCAAAAATAAATAGTACCGCATTTTCAGCTTGAAATCAAAATAACTCCTACAATTTCACTTTCCTAAGCAGACCTTGAAATATCATTATACCAAAAATATGCCAATCAATATCATCCTTCAAAATTAGGTTTAGTTTAGATACGGTTGAACAAGGCCTCATTGCAGATCTTGTCCATCGTATACACAGAAACGCAACACATCAAATCCGTCGAGTGTCAAATTTATCCACGTTGTTGTGGAGTTGTCAAATGGATAAGGACGAACAGTCTGTATTTCTAATCATATTTTCTTCAAAATTACGAGATGCTTCCTTAAGAATCTAAGAAAGAGAATTTAAATTTTATATTTCTTCATTAATTATGTATTTAAATATTATTTTTGGATTATGAATAGCATACTCCTTTTACATTCTTACTTTCATTTGATGAAGGAAAAGCATTTTGCCAAATTTGCATAAAATAAAAGGCACACACAGCATTATGTCAATCTAAATCAGCCTTTTCAAAGTTATCTTCAAATTATCCATAGTTAAAATTTAACGAATATTATGAATAAATACGAATATCTATCTAATACTATAATACGAGGAATGGTTGCCAAGTCGAAAATCGCCCCAGAATTAATAAACTCCGTTAAACTTGGGGGTCTGGGGTTTTTGGCCACGAGGAATCGATTGGCGCCGGTTTTGAAGCGCTACGGTCGAGCAGTTCGGAGTTACAGATAGGATATTTTCAAACTTTATTAGTTCGTCATAATGGCTACTTAAATTTTCAAGCGGTAACGTGCTGCCATCTATAGCCAATATGGCGAACTAATAAAGTTTTATGTTTATGCTGTTATAGGTTTATAATATGTTTCTTATGTATGTATATATGTTTGGTTTTTCTAAATAAATTTGTCAAAAATATTGAACTTCAACACACTTCAATCTTTACCTTTACTTTACCTTTGTATAGAATAGTTCCCTTTCCAAACTCTAACTTTGTTTAGAATAGTTTACAATGGTGCACTTTAACCGGTTATCTTTTCACCAATGGTTTCACAAATTTTCTTATGGCATGTATTGTTTTGATAAATCACAATTGAAAATTTAAATCTTCGAGTTAGCTTCGATACCTATTTTCTCCGAGCGGAGCTGGGTCACCCGCTGGTTATGTCCAAAATTGAGAATCATAAACATATTCAAACTTTTGTTCATTCCGTTTTAGCAAGATATCAAAGTTAAAATGCATGAAATTTAGATCATAAAATGAAAAGAAATTCGCTTGAAGGAAAATAATCCAGAAAAGCAATAATAAATGACATGCTAAAATAATTCAAAGAATTCACGGATGTAATTCTAAATAATAAAATCAGTAAAATCATAGAATTATGCATCCTGGTTGCATGTTTGTACAAGTTAATGTATAGGACAGACGTTATCAAAAGAAATGTGTTTACATGCTATGAAAGATTGTAAGTGTGTGTATATTCTGTAGATAATATAATGCGATTCACTTCAAATATGTAGATTTAACTGAAATCAATCACATTGATTTCAGTTAAATCTACATATAATTCGATATTAATTCGATTAAAAAATGACTCCACTGAAACTGGAAATTAGATTTTATCATTTTGAGATACAAAAAATTATTTTAATCATTAAAGGATACAAATCATTAAACTACAGTTTGTATCTATAATCAAATTTGTTTTGCTTTCTGAAATATTGTTCTAACGAGAGGTTTTGGATCATACACAACATCAGTAAAAACATTCATCAAAACATTTAATTTTCTTTCAAAAGATGCATAACAAAATAGTGTTAAAAAGTTTGTTAAAATAATTTCCTTTAATTATTTTATGCATGATGAATGTGTCAAGACCCTGACTACTCTTTTTTAAATTGTTTCTTTCAAATATCTTTGACATTAATTTCTATTTTGTTTTGTTTTTCTTAAACACCATATTTCATAAGTTACAAATCATTTCAAGGAGAAATATTTAACAAATATAATTAATACTTTTAACACTCTTTAAAAAATATAACCTTTTTCGCATATAGAACAAGCTTTCCTTAAACAGTGCAGGAATAATCACATTTTAAAATTATACACATATTTTTTTAACTATGTTTTTAAACTCTTATTACAGATATTATCCCGAATGCAAAATATGTTTTACTTAAATTATTAGAATTTTTTTTTCGGATTTAATAAACCATTTGTGTGTTGGAGGTTCAGAATATTCTTAAATGCAGTGTAATTCATGCCGCCTTCTAACTTTCGAAGCATTTGGTCATTGCTTTTTATCGTTGTTGGTAGTAAATTTAATTTTCGCATAGCCGTTTTATTTTTTCTAAAAAATAAAGCGCACACATGGAAAAGCTGTGCAAAATATTATAAGGAAATATTTCGAATTCCCTATGAAATACCACTTTTCTCTTCCTGATTTGCATATTCATTATAGATTAGCTTCCCAAAAAAGAAGGCAGAATTATTTATATTTCAAACACTGTAATGTAGTAAAATTTTTAATCAGACAAAACGATTTTTGATTTTATGAATTCATAAGAAACTCTGTAATCGAATGGATCTGAAAAAAACTTTTGAAAAATGACATTTAAAATTATTTGAAATATACATTTAACAGGAACTAAAAAATTCCGGAAATTATTCGAAGACATCAAGATAAATGTTTCTTTAGATTTAGAGGTTAAATATTAGCACTATCAAGCGAAAAGTAAGAGACCATGGTTCACCAATTCAGTTTAAAATTTTAATATTCACTTCTTGATTCATTAAAAATAATATTATTTAATCATTGGAATTCTTGGAAAGCGATTATATAATATTGGCTTATGCAGTATTTCATAAAAAAAGAGAAATACATTCACAAGGTTTAAGAAAGTTTTTAATACAACTACAAATACACTTTCTTCAAATAATCTATTTATGAATCCCAATTTGATTACATCTAGCCGCCCTGAGGCACACAAAAAATGTGAATGACAGTTGCCAGTTCCACACCTTTTCTAAGGACCAGTCACCATACCGAAAAGTATTTATCCCCACCTCTGAGGTGCCCCAGATGGATTATTTATTGATAAATAAGGTTAATATTTATGGCTTCCAAATAAAAACTTTCACTGAAATGGAATACTACTTATTTATGATTTGGTAAAACAAAGTCACAGGCGCTGATATATTTTGAGGTCACTTCACGGTAAACTCTACAGTTAACAAAAAAGTAGCGAGATAAACTTACTTCAGTTTGATCTTAAAATTTAAGGCATTTTACCTTACAATTAATTATGTGATATTGTTATGTATTGAAATGCAATTCCTAATCCGCTTATAGCTTTTATTTCTCTATATATATTATGCTTCTTATCGACCCATCTTATATGGTAAATCTTTTTTTAGATCAACTTCTAGATCAATGAATGTTGTATTTAATTATACACATATAATTTAAAGCATCAGTCATTGAGTTCTTTAGCGATTTTTTTCTTCATGATTTCAAGGAAAATAGTTCATTTTTTATATCTAGATTATTTATCCAAACCCTGGATAATATGCAATAGTATGCGAATAGGAAAGAGAGGCGATGAGAAAGTATTCTAAATTTATAAAGTTTAAGAAAAGAATTTGCAAACGCAGAGTTTTGTTTCCGCAAGAATTTTACATCGCATCTTACTTTTTCAATAATACTTTTATCGGTGAATTAACACTTTTCCTTTAAAGAAAAACTAAAAGTTGAAAATTCTGTAAATCCAAACGAAGGTGAAACTTAAAAAGTTGAAATTACCTTCGGCTTAGGCACTATGCTGCGCATCCAAGTAGATTTTGAGGCCCCTATATATCACGAGGCACGATTCGATCGCCCCCACCGCTTGTGCGGAAATCCGCCATTGCTTACATTAGAATGCATGTTGCTGCAATTCACAAGATTAAATATTTTTGAAACAGTTACATTTACCATAGCGTTTTAAGTTATTGTTTTGACACATACCTTGTATCAGTTATTAAAAAAATGGTGGTTTTATATTTTTGTTTTGCATATTTAGCAATAAGATATAACAGAACATAACAAACGTGCACTATCTATAAACACGAACGAAAAAGAAAATCTCTGGCTTGTTTTGTTCGACGCCATTCACCCTCACTCACAACTTGGCACTTTTCTCTATCCTACCACAAACTTCTTTCGTTTATCTTCCATGTTTGGCGATTAATTTTCTCGCCAGGCTCCCAGATGAGTGCACAGAATATAGCGGCGCCTACATAACAATGAATACTTTCATGCTGCTTTTGACAACCATTTGGGTTGAATTAATATCATGAATCTTTTCTAATATGAACAGTTGAGCATTTATTAAGCAAGTATTGTTATATAATTACAATGCAATAGAAATATATTGATTGTATTAAGAATGTCAATATGAGTTATTTCGTTTGGAAATATTCATAATATCATAGCGAATTAAAACTAAATTTTAAGAGAAAAAGAAATTTTACTTTGATTCTAAAGCTAATTCGGCAGCCGGATAACAATTAAAAGGTAATTATGAAATTCTGAAAGAAGTGGAATCTTGGAAACTAGTAAAATAATAAAGTAATGAAAAATAGACAAAAAAGAATAAGTTTAATTTATTTGAAGCCTTTATGTTCGAAAAACGATAACTTCACCAAATTAGTTTGAATTCGGATTCGAGTTTATTTATCGGAATTGACATTACAAAAGGAAAAGAAAAAGAAAAAAACTTTGTGTTTTACGAATAAAGGTTTTTTAACTTTTGTTCATAAATATTTTTATTTCCATTTCTTATTCTTTTCAAAATGAACTACGTCATATACTAAACAAAATTAATTATTGATTTCTTACATTTGATTTCCATGTCATTTGCTAATTTCATGCCAGCGTTATCCTTTTAATTTGGTTTTTTAAAAATCACTCTTAAGTTCGTCCAAACAATCAGTTTAATAAAAACATAATTGTTTTCGGTTCCGCTTAATGGAAATGGAAAGAAATGAAAATCCTAGATTTGATTAATTCTTTCCTGAAAAACTATAGTTAAAAAGGATTTAATAAGTTTTTAGAAAATAAAGCAATGTTTCCTAGAATTTAAAATAAATGTATTCAAGAACTCTTCCTATTCCATTTAGGGCTTACTTGTATGTTGATGTTTTTATTCAACTAATTTACTCTGATAAATATTTTTATTTCCATTTATTTTAGTGAAATGTTAAAAGTCAGAAATCCTGATTTTCCTGAGAAGTAACAAGAAACTTAAAGTGTGGATAAGATAAATAAGCCTTTTTTTTTTTTTTTTTTTTTTTTTTTTTTGTTGTTGTTGTCCCGTTATAAAGAGGACGAAATTTATTTTGTCTTGTTTTGAACCATAATTCTTATTTAAATGATGAAATAATTTCAAAGTTCAGTGAAAGAACTAAAATAAAAATCAATAATTAAATAATGTCCCCAGGTAATGAATTTTCGTGAACATAATTCTTAAGAGTTAAGTTTTGACATTTGGATAAATGTTATAATTTATCTAAGTAAAATTATAAGATCTAGGCAGTGATTCATAAATTAAATCTAATGCACTGAAAATTGTTAATATGTCTGTAATGTCTGCAACATATAAAAGAAAGGATTTTCAACATTTTAATCTTTAATTATTAGTAGAAGGGATGATTTTTTTTTTTGAAAATCACACAAATGTACTTATTATTTTTATTTTCAAATTCAATTTGTTTTATAAAATAATCAGTGATGAGCATTATATTAATATTTCATTGTGACTACATTCATTCATTCCTGGCTAAAAATTACTTTCAATTCTTGTAAATAATTTAATTATCTTTTCCACATTGGTGTAGTCTTGGCCATTTAATATTTGGCTTTTTTCTAATATAAGAGAAGCTATTTGGAAAACTGTTCATGTAATCACGCACTGCATGTCTTGACATACGGACTGTATACAGAATATAGTATCATTGGTATATCTTTCAATGCATGTTATTTAGTAAATTTGGACATCTACATGCTAAGAGAAGTAGAAATTTCAAATTTATTAACGTTTAAATAGTATTAAATATTCTTAAATATATTATTTTTTTTCTTTCCTTTTTATTTGCATTTCTGATGTTTTGAACTCTTTACGCTAAGTGTTTATAGGGGCATTCTGATTGAAACAATTTTATTATCTTATACCAGATAAAAAAAATTCCTATTATTGCTTTGTCACTCAATAAAACTGTATCTCAAAGGAAAATTAATGCGTCTGGAACTCATAATTTACATGGCTGCCAGCGTTGCTAATGGCGCCGTTTCCTTTTACTTAATTCCTAGCCAGACACATGATGGGTTGTCTCATTCTTTATCATTAAAGAAACTAGTCATCTGGAATCGGTGACGCAGAAATTTTGTACTTCTCCGAGAGATGAAATGGATGTCAAAATAGATATACTAGAAACACTCTCTTCATTTGAAATATCGCACAGTTGTCCTTTAATAAAAAAAACCAGTATAATTTTGGATCTTTTCAAAGGCTTTTGCTTGAATTGTAGAAATGAAAGGCGGTGAGTGGCTGTTGTTATCTATACATATGTGAATCCTTGTTATAAAGCTTGAAAGTAATGGATTTGAAGGAAGTTAACTTTTAGGAATTTGTGGGAATTTTGAAACAATTGGAGTGGAAGAGTATTTTGAGAATTTGGCTTTATATTTTCGTAAAATTTAAACACAGAAAAATTATAATATTATTTCGGAAATCAGGAAATTATAGTTTTTATAAAACTTATTTGAAAGTCCCAGTGAACATAAACCAGTTTAAAGCAATGGTTAAAATCATAATTTAAATATTGAATTCCAAAATTGTTTCTATTTTAGTAATAAAATCAATTTCCATTTCTTTACTAGATGGCTTCTTTCAAATTCTAGTTTTAAAAGTTCCTTTTATACGAAGGTTCAAATATGCTTTAAATTAACTTTTAAGAGAATGTATTAAAATCATTTTTGGCTTTATCTCTCTTTAAATTCAAAGGTAATTAATATATCTATGAATCAGTTATTTTGTATATCAATAATTGCTGATTTTTTACCCAGTAAGCATTTAAAATTAAAAAGTCAAAATTCAAATATCAAAATTATATTCTTCACTTTTTATTTGTATAGTATCTTGAGCCCTTACATCATTCTGAAAGATTAGTCTTTAACGATCCTTAAAGAAAAGGAATAAGGTTGCAAGCTAGAGTAGAAGGTAAGAAAACAAATAAATCCTATTATGAATTTTACTTTCTTTGTAAACATATTTAGGGTAATTCTCACAAGGGAAATTTAAATAAAACTTTTACTTTTATCTTATAATCTTCATTTTAGAATTTATTGTTTCTAATACATCTGGATCAACGGAAATAAAAACTAAAATTAAACAATCACCAATATTTACTCCTTATGTATAGAAAGAACGTCATTGCAGATGAGGTTTATTTTTATTTCAAACATGCCAATTTTCTGAATATTTTTATTATTTTATTTTCCTTTTGTGAAAATATTGCAGCCTTTTGATTCCAAGTTTCTTTTGTGGTATGCCGGGCAGATCGATGATGGATTTGCTATTATAAATATTGATTTATCAAAATACACTATAGAACCATATTTTTAACAAATACATTCATTATAGGCTGATAAAATAAATTATAGAATATAAAAACAGATGCCAGTTTCCTTTTTTTCTTAATATCCCAGTGATTTGATGCAATCAGTGCAATTATTCAAGTGTGTAGTCAAACTCTGTCTCAAATGTGTTTATCAGCCTGGAATTTTGATTACTGATTCTGCAGAAGTGAGGCAGAAAGATAAGGGTCTTTTGAATATTGAAGAAATTGAGTGTTATATGTATAATGTAACACAACATTTATTGGTACAGAGCATTTATTTTAATAAAAAAAATTTTATACTGCTGCATAAGCAGTACTTTTTGCCACAGAGCTTACCTTAATTAGGATATTCACTAGAATATATAAAATATGTGAAACAATATATTTAAATTTTTTCCAGAAGTTTAATTAAGAGATATATTTTTTACGACACATTATTTCATATTTTTTTTATTTGATAGCCCAGTGTGGAAAGAAGCAAATTTATTAGAGGAATAGATTGTCTAATGTTTTCAAATAGTATTAATATATTGGGGAACTTAGTGTTTATCCAGTAGAATTTTGATAAGCTTACTAGGCCTAAGAACAAAAGCTAAAAAAAAGTGTGCAAAGTGTTTTCTAAACAAACACTTTGAAACTTAAAAAAAGAAAGACACTAAAGAAACACAAAAAAGAAACACTTTGAAACACACTAAAGAATCACATTGAAACACACTAAAGAATCACATTGAAACACACTAAAGAATCACATTGAAACACACTAAAGAAGCTCAAAAAAGAATCACTTTGAAACACACTAAAAAATACAATAGAAGTTTTTTCTAAAGAAACTTACTTACGAGAAATTTTATATCTCATAACTGATTTTAAAAATAAATCGGGGAATTTTTATACTATTTTCTGTTGTCATGTAAAATCAATCAGTATTTTTTAAAATAAAGATGGCGCTTTCTTACTTCAACCATATTATGACAAATGTTAACAACAGATTCATTCTAATGGTAATCACTGTATTTAAAAAAGATATTTGTTCATGAAAAAGTTGTCATAACTTTAAACTTAATGCATGTAGAGTTGTGATTTAGGGCTTTGCAAAAGTGTTTATCTGAAACCAGTGATTTTCTAACGTTTTAGTGCTTTGCAACTGGTTCTAATACTAGGCATTAAAAGAAGATCGGCAGATATAAATATTGCTTGACTGCAGATGCAAGAACCATAAAACTACCAATTACTGTCTGCTGCAAAAGATTGCTCATAGTTTCTGCTTGAGTGTTGTCAAAGATTCTGACCACGGTGATGCTTCCTGTGATAATACAGGTTATTTCTTCTAAGAGAGAAGTTTTTCTGTGGTGTTCCACGTCAAAGTTAAATTTAAAATTATTTTTAGTTTCTTGCATCATGATATGTAGTTTATTTCTTATTTAATAAACATTTTTCTTAACATCTTAACATTTTAATAAACATCTATCTGATTTGTGCATACACATAATCCTAGTTGGAAATTATTTCTAATGTTAGTCTTCATGTTGTCTGTCTCAATCAAGTTATAAAACTGTACTATATAGTTTTTTTAACATTTTTTTTCATAAACGATGAATCGAAAAGCGATATTTTTTTTCTGTAATTTTAACTTTTAAATGTTATTAAAATTTTTTCTATAAATATAACTGATTTAAGCATAAAGCATCCACTGTTTCATACAGATTATTTTGATATATAATTAATTATATTTTGTTCATTTTTGTTGAGTTATGTTTATTTGAATAAAGCAACATTGTGGTAAAATAACATTCTTCATAAACAGAGTTTAAAAAAAAAACAACCAAAACTAGAGTTTTTAGTGAAAGTACCTCAAGAAAAATCCTTATTTCTCGAGAAATATTCCGAACATTGAAAACATGTTGGTATCACTTGATAGTCATACTTTGTATGCAAACTATTCAAATTTTATCAATGTTTATAACCATAGCATTCCACACAGCCTTAAAAGATCGGGCATCACGTTTTATTTCCGAGACCTTTAACATAACATCTCATTTAGCAGGGAAGATATTTCGTTATTCTTTGCTATATATGACTAGATTAAAATTGCACTTTTCACAGTCACTATTTATTTACATTTTATTCTTATTAGTTCAACCAAATAAATCAGATTTTTAACGTTTACATTCGGGGTAAGTCGACGAGCTCTTCCTCTTATCCTTTTTTGCTTGTTCTTACTTAAACAATTAAATTCTTACTAAATCAATCACTAGTCAAATCAAATTTTACAATCGCTATTTAGCCATATCTTATAATTATTAATGTCCTTATGCATTTTTTGCTCAAACAATCAAATTTTTGCTCACTCAATCAACAACCAATCAAATTTTACAATCCCTATTTATTTATATCTTATAATTATTAACTTAACCATATAAATCAGACTTTTAGTGTTCCGTATTTTAACTTAATGTTTAGGGTAAATAATCAATTTCTTCATCTCGTCCTGAATGATTTTGCTGGTTTCTGTTTCGAATTTACAGTTATTACTTATTCCGTATGATTTTGTTGATCAATATAATCCAGAATCTGTTTCATGTAAATTATTTAGATATTCAGATAATATATTTTTATATTCTATTTGTTTAAAACAAATAAAACATTTTCTAGAGCATTCAATTCAGCATAGACAAGAGTCTCGGGAGTTAAAGTTATAAAAAATTAAAATTTGTTTTCTTAATGCAAAACAGCAACGAAGGAGCGCGATATCAGTAGGAATTTACAAAGAAAGCAAAATGTCATTTCTGCATGTTGCGAGATATACTTTAACTCTAAATTAGAAAACTACGAATATTGCAAAAGTTACATATAGCGCTTATTATGCTCGCAATAAGAGGAACGTTTAAGTAGTGAATTTTTAAGAGTAAGTTTTTATGGTAATTTACTATGAACTAGAGTTTTAAACCCGATAGTTTTTTCATTATAATGTTTAAGAAAAAAAAACTGAGCGTTGTTTAATTAAACTATACCATGTTATATTTGTTAAGAATAAATACTCAATTTTGGAGTGATCGAAATTTCTGTCCACCGTCAAAATATGGGGGCAAGATGACATTTTTATATACAAAAATAATAATGGTCTTATTAAAATACCTTATAAATTACGATGCAAGAAAGGGTCATTTAATAATGTACATAACTAAAAACAATTTACATCGAAATCCGAATTCATTTGCTGATTTTGAACTGCTCAATAGGTTCCAATCCCCATATATCTCTCTCGAATACGAGATTAATTAGAAATTGCTGAAATAAATATTCTGAAAAAATATAGCAATGGTTCAAAAAGGACACATTTGAGAAACATTTCTGAATTAACTTTCTACTTTCTGATTAGTAATATAAAGTATAGAAGTGCATATCTTTATAAAGAGGCATATAAGATCTTCTACTATGTTTGCCATTATTTTAAAAGAGCTTCCATTCTAAAGCTTTTTATTCACTTTTTAAAGAATCTTAATGGCAGTACTGACAGTACTGTTTGAAATAGAAATATAGGTTTCCTTTATTTTTACAAATTATTTTATTTCAAGTATGTTAAGAAGTAGTTTTATATCAAGTATGTTAAGAAGTAGATTTATATCAAGAATGTTAAGTAGTTTTATTTCAAGTTGTTGAAGATTCTCAGCCCATATATATATGAATGCTTATGCTAACATGCTTATCGACATTTCCTATTAGTATCTGAACAATATATGCCGAAATGCTAAGAATTTCCGATAGCTAACAAAATGATACATTTGTGTCAAACAATTTTAGGCAAATTGATTTGATATTAGTAATTTACTTATAATTATTCATATTACGTGCGCATTTTTTGTACTGTTTGCTAAAAGAAGTGCATTTCATTAACAGTAAGAAATAAAAAGAAGCAAGTAACCATGTATACATATTCTCAATATGTATACAAAAATGTGTAAAACGAATACAGTTTTGATTTAAACTCTTCCGCACATTTTCCAAAAGCTTAACTTTTCCATAGTTTTTACTATTTTTTCAGTTCAATTTTTATTTGAAATGATTTATCTTTTGATGTATATAATAAGATTTCAGTTATTATATTTTAAGTTTATTTTACATTTGATCAGTTTTAATGAGTTTTTTCACACAAGAAGATCTAATGTTTAGTATGATAAGCATCTATGTTCCGAATTTAATTAAAAAACCTTTGTCAGATAACTATCTCAAAGAAGTTCTTATATGAGACGTTTCATTAATCTCGACAAAAACGTTTCTGAACGATTCATTCCGAGCAAAATACATTACGGATCGATTAAAATGATAGCCTGGTGGAAAATGAGACAAAATTAAGGTCTCATTCTTAAAACAAAAAATTAGGGGTTCAATTCCTTTTTGAAATCTCCACATTTCAGAAAAGAATTTAAAATTGCCTTTGAAAATTTTATATTTAATTTAAATAATTCACAGAGAAGTATTGAAAAGATATTTTAAGTGGAGAAAATTTTGCTCTGAAAATTCCATTTCTGTGTTGGCTTAGTGTAATTATGGTGATATCTTAATAAGCCATTAACAGCATCTGTCTTTGGGGGTCATGTTTGTCTTGTGGTTATGTTACGCCGCTACAAGTCCTAAGATAGCGAGTTAGATCCTGGCAGAAATCAATATGACACAGGCTATTTACCCCAAAATAGAGACCTCCATAAGCGTCTGGTGCTTATCTGGGCAGGTATCTATTTACTGTTTTTAGATCCGATGCCTGGAATCATTCAAAAATGTTCTCGATGGAACATTTTATGCACCCATTCTAGAAAATCCAGAATAATTTTTTTAACAGAATTCATTCATTTGCTGATTCCTCAGAACATTTCGGAATGATTATTTTCTCTTTCGGCTATTCTAAACACTTAAACAAGAGGAGCAATGGAAACAAAAATTTCCACCTTTTGGATTTTATCAACGTTTTTTTAAATATCAGTTTACATGGTAGTTGAGATTTCATGTTTTCATTAAATCTCCCCTCATTCGAAGAAAACTGATATATTTTTATGAAACCAAAGTTAAAAATTTTACTTTTAAAAACCATTTCATTTAAACAGTTCATAAATTTGTTTCAGCTTTTGCATTTCCATAAATTCTTTGTTGAGATAAAGGATTTGTGGCCTTTTATTGGGAACATTCTGATGGAAAAAAAGTTTTATCAAAGACATTTATTTTAATATAGCACTGAGAATAAATTTTAAAAATCTTATGAAATATTTTTGTAATACTCGTTCGTAATTCACCTCGATACGTATTGTTATTCATTGTGATATATAGTTTATATAGATTAAAGAACACCTGAACATCAGATCACAAGCATAAATATTTTCCCATAATTTTTCAAGCGTGTATTGCAACTTTCACTATTTACATGTAATTTGTTAAAAATCGTGAAATCAATCTTTATTTGTTTCGCGAAACAAATAAATATTTGTTTCAATAATGATTTCAGATCGTTTCTAAATAAATAAAAGAAAGGGTAAATTCATTATGATGTAAAATAATTTTATCAAAATATATCTCCATGAACACAATGATGTGAAGTTGCAGCTTAAATAACTCGATTCTGGCTATATCGCTGTTGCTGCTTGTAAACGATCCCATCGGTTTCTATAATCGCCGAGAATAAAAAAAAAACATTTGAAAGAGATGCTGGTAATGAGATGGATTTTACTTGCTTATCATTTTGTGATTCAGACTGTCAATCGTGCAGAATAGTCACTGACTACGGTGATGTTTCCCTATCTATGAAAATTTATTTTATGTTGATTTTTAAATATGCCAATAACTGCACTCATGTCCAAAATTAAGGTCAAATTTTTTTTTCAAATTAATTCTAAATGGCTACCAGTAAAATTTAAACAAATTATATTTTATATATTGTGAAGGACCAGTCAAATGATATTATTGTTGATCACTTTGTTGTTTGAAAAATGTTTGACAAGAATTTTGATTAACTACTGAAATAAGATCGTTTAGGCTTCTTGAATTTTTGTCTTCAAATTGTCAATACTCCATTGAAACAAAACATTTAATCTCATTAATCGAACAAATCTAACAAAACATCTAACATCAGTGAGAATGAATTATCATAATCGTTTAGACGATTTCTTGAGATGAAGAGCCGTTGGGAGGCTTGAAGCTGGACAGTCTCAAGATGCTTAATGGTTGCAAGAGGCACTGAAATTGGTATACAGGTTGTGGAATCAATTCAAAACAAGTAGTTTTGTAACCAGGGTGGTCGTCACAGAGCAATGATGCCTGCACAGGATCGCTATCTGACATTAAGAGCAAAATGGCACAGGCTGACAAAGGCTCCTCAACTTGCTCGTAACCTTGCTGCTGCTTCTGGAATAAGAATTTCCAGACAAACAATATATAGACATCTGGAAGAGAGGGCCTTTTATTCCCGGCAACCAGTTGAGTGCGTCCGTTTGACTGCATCCAACAGAAAAGCCCGGTTGCTGTGGTGTTCTTTTCAGTGACAAGTAGAGATTTACATCACAGATTGACACTCGTCAAATCATCATCTGGAGAGAGCGAGGAGCTCGCTATCATCCCCCCTACGTAAAAGAAATCACCAGATTTGGTGGCAGAGGAATCCTTGTCTGTGGTGGTATAATGTTGGAGAGTCGTACACCACTGCACGTCTTCGATGCGGGTACTGTCAATGCCCACCGCTATATTGATGAGATCCTTGAAGCTTATGTGAGGTATTTCCGGAATGCTTTTGTCCCAGATTTCATGTTTATGGACGATAATGTGCGTTCTAGAGGATATTCGACATATGGACTGTCCCACGAAGTTTCCGGATCTCAATCCTATTGAGAATGCTTGGGATGGTCTAGGAAGAGCCATTGCACAGTGTAATCTCCTTCCTAATACCATAATAGAGTTAAAATCTCTGTTTTTGGAAGAATTGGCTTTGCTGGCACAAGTATTTAGTGAAAGACTCATAAACAGTATGAAATCTCGCTGTGAAGCCTTTATCGCAGTGCACGGTGGTAGCACTCCATATTAGACAGGCTTACCCTAAGATAAAGGCTTTATCTCTGATTCATAATGTAACACTTTTTGATATACACTGTTTCTTCATTCAGAATTAAAATATTTTTCATGTTTTGATGTGTCTATGTTCTTTCTTCCATTGCAGTGTACCTCTGTGCCAAATTTCGAGGCAACATAGTGAATAGTTTTGTCTGCCCTTAATTTTGAACATGAGTGTAGATGGGCTTGAACATTAATAAATTAATCGAACGCTTAAAATTATTCATCGCATCAATGTCTAAGTTACCTATAGACTATTTAACTTAAGAGGTTTAAATTAAGTGGGTGTCCAAATACATACATACGGCACAGTTACAAATACGTTCTTCCATGAATCCATTTGAATATAAAATCAGTGTTGTATTCTAAATTGTTTTCTAAAAACTGGTACTCTAAACTAAAGTACCAGTTGTATTGGTTTCTGTATTATTCTTTTTTACTTAATTTTGAAAATGTTCAAAGTTATAGAATAGTTTTTCAACTCGGTTTGTAAAATGGTATTTTTTGAAGCTCCAAAAAATACTGCTTTTGAGTGAACAAAATAATGTTGATAAAAAAGGGAAACATAAATTAATTGATGGAGAAAACTGAAACAAACTTTTTCCAAAACAACTCAGTATGTTTTGTGAACGATTCAGACCAAAAATTGTTGATATAGGAATGAATCTATCAAATATAAAAACAGTTTTTCAATAAAATAGATTTTTCAGCCTTATTTTCATGTCCAACAATTCTTTTCTGGTTTTGGGAAAATCCATTTACGTTAATTATTTGTCGTTAATAAAATATTTATATAACTACTCCATATTTTCAAAAAAAAGGCAGTCGAGCATTCATTATCACATTTTCACAAAAGTGGTGTCGTGGAAAGGGCTTTAGTGAGCAGGTTTGCTAATACAGACAAATTAGTAAACTGTGTTGTAGTTATTTACTCTTATCTTCTCTTTTAGATAATGGCTACTAAGTGTATTCCCCCGCCGTTGCGAAAACCACTGTTTACTAATGAAAACAAATATTCTTTAAAAATGCGTGAATGTTACATTTGTTCTCGAAACTCGATTTAGCGAAAAACTGCAAGAATAGAGGATATAAATATGAACAGTTAAATAAATCAGGCAACGATAGACACAAAAACAATAAATATTTCACAGGTGTCCGTAAATAAACTTAATGATAATACCCCGAGATCGTCACTAATGTCAATTCTAAAAATTTGCAGTGTTCTGAAAATGTTAATGAAATTAATTATACCCCTTACAAAGTTTCTGTTTGTATAGAAAGCAGACAAATTGTCCTAATAATTGATAGTGGAGCGGAAATTTTAATTTAAAAACTACATTAATTCCAGATATATAAATCGAAGTGAAAGGAAGATAATATTTGAGGAAAGAGTTGAAACAAAATTAGGAGTAATATCTGTACATTATAAAAACCCTGACGATTGTAAGGTCTAATATTTTATTCGCTTCCATAGATAAACCAAGTATTCCTTGTTTAATTAAATTGGATGTCTATAACTTTTATATGTACCTCTCGAAAGGATAGTCTTAAGGGTGTGGAGTGCTACTCGGCTGCCGGCTGGAAAAGACGATCAAGATTCAAGATCAGACGAGTGTCCTTTTTTGCGTTCGCCAGAGAGTGAAAATGGGTCCAATTTTAGTATTTGTTTTATCTCAGAAAGTGAATATCTAGCGGTAATAATGACGAATTTTCAGAAGCTAATAGGTTTCGAAAAGTGCTAAGAGAATGTTTAAGCTTAAAGAATGCTTTTAAATATGCTAGTATTCATATAAAAAATGAATACTTTCTTTTTATTGAATGAGTCATTATTTCGCAAAGATAAAATTTGTTGGGATACTGTTTATCAGTTAGTATGACCTCAAAGTTGTCGTTATAAAGTTCTTCAACTAGCTCATAACGAAAATCATCTAGGAATGAGAAAAACTAGAGAACCCGGGCCGCCCAGATCACGGTTAAGACACCCTACCTCTAGGCCAGGACGCCGGTATTAAATATTCATCAGTGGTTGTTTAAAAGCTATATGATATGATTGCATCAAAGTTTCTTTTCTTCTGTTTATATATATTGATTTAAAATCTATATTATAATAAATTTCTGTCAAGATTTCTTTTCTTCTGTTTATATATATTGATTTAAAATCTATATTATAATAATTTAGTTTAGTTTAGTTTTATTAACGTCCCGTTTAAAGCAACACGAGGGCTATTTTGGGACGGACCTCGTAATTTTGAACCAAGATCAGATGACGAGGACGACATCTGAATTGGCACCCCCCTCTCCACACCACACCACACCAACGGGAGGACTTTGGCCTGACAGATTAACGTGCAAGAGACCCCCTCACACGACGGATCTTCGGTGGAAGCGAGTCTCGAACCTGAAACCCTCCGGTTCCGAAGCCGGGACCTTACCACCAGGCCACCGCGGCCCTCTATATTATAATAAATTTCTGTCAAGGTTTCTTTTCTTCTGTTTATATATATATTGATTTAAAATCTATATTATAATAAATTTCTGTCAATTTTTCTTTTCTTCTGTTTATATATATATATAGATTTAAAATCTATATTATAATAAATTTCTGTCAATTTTTCTTTTCTTCTGTTTATATATATATTGATTTAAAATCTATATTATAATAAATTTCTGTCAAGGTTTCTTTTCTTCTGTTTATATATATATTTATTTAAAATCTATATTATAATAAATTTCTGTCAAGGTTTCTTTTCTTCTGTTTATATATATATCGATTTAAAATCTATTTTATACTAAATTTCTGTCAAGGTTTCTTTTCTTCTGTTTATATATATATAGATTTAAAATCTATATTATAATAAATTTCTGTCAAGGTTTCTTTTCTTCTGTTTATATATATATTGATTTAAAATCTATATTACACTAAATTTCTGTCAAGGTTTCTTTTCTTCTGTTTATATATATATATATTGATTTAAAATCTATATTATAATAAATTTCTGTCAA
>JAPMOQ010020853.1:128494-178998 GCA_026543055.1 Argiope trifasciata | reverse complement strand
ATATTGATTTAAAATCTATATTATACTAAATTTCTGTCTAGGTTTCTTTTCATCTGTTGTTATATTTGTTTAATTTGATTAGTGTAAAGTAACAATATATTTATGTGTATTATTATATCAACGTGTCTATTCTTTTGCCTGAATTGATTAATGTTGATGAATATTATTGGTAGATATTATATATTTTATTATGTCAGATGTTTTTCTTTATTTTGTTTGATTTTGGTCAGCCTTATCGGGAGTGTGGGGGGGGAACTGTTTTGGATATCCTCAAAAGGATGTGAAGTGAAAAGTGGAAGAACAGTGGCGCGGGAATAGAAGCCATGTGTAGTACTAGGGAGTATTGACGCAGAGAGTGTAAGTATTTGTGTCGGAGTTCTAGGGAGACCTGTTTGGCAAGCACAGTTATTACACATATCATATTCATCGTTGCTAGTATACATATTGAAATATCTGTATTGTTTTATATTTTTCTCAATCCCTGAAAGTACGTAAAAACATATCTTGTAAATATTAAGGCATTCTATATGGCGAATTACAAGTTGTTGTTGCATTTCTGTATTTTATTTAATTACGAATAAATTTATCGAACATGATATATTATCTGTCTGTTCTCGTTTTCGAATGCCATTTTATGTGCCCTTTATATCTGTCGTGAATCTAACATTTTTGATGAATCTAGCATCTCATCTTTTTAAATTATTTCTTAGTGATTAATCACTGACTTGTTTTTAATTCATGATGAATAATTAGAATATGTAATTTGCACTTTTTTTCATACAAGTGAAACAAAAATTTAGCATAAAACTACAACTGTTGTCATAAGATATCAAATAAAATTTCATTTAGATAGAAGGGTTTTTTTCGTATCTAATACAACTCAAAAATTGTAAGCACCTCATTTTTTTGCTTTTGTTATTCATCATTGGTTACGAATGAACAGATCTAACATAGAATAATTCCTTTTCATATTACGATCCTGTTCTTAGTTGCTTTTCTTTTCTGTGATTGCTCTCGTGGTCAGATACATATACTTATCTGTAAAGATGAATTCCTGATTTAAAATATTTTTTAATGATGCTCCTTTTATTTTGGTGTAGTGAGAAGCACTTCTGATAGGCATTGAAGCGAAATTCTCAATTTATCAACATGAATTTGCCCCATGACTACAGTTTTAGAGTCGAAATTCCACACCGAATTTCATATATTTATTGTGTTGCAATTCTCAAAAATCGCGTGGCAATTCACAGGAACCGACGGATTAGCAGTACTCAGCGATCTAACAGATTGGACAGAAAATGTTATACAAATTTTGAGTTTAAAACATTATGCCATACACATGATGCTCATCCATTTAGTTCTTCTTTAAACTAATATATAGATCTAATTAGTTTCCATATTCAGATTTTGCCCAAAGCATGGCAAATTATTACTACAATTTTGTCAGGAAAACTTCATGCACAATTTTCTCACTCAAATTTATTCTATTTTTAAGTTTTCATTTACGACGAATTTTTTTCTTTAGCTATTTCTGAGAGGCCTAAAATATAAAATTTAAATATTCCTTCAAAACTTTTAATGCTTATACTCAATACTCTAGTTCAATCAAACTCTGTAAAAATAACTTATGTAAATTGCCCTGTTAAATAATTCATTCCGGATCCTTTAAATGACAAAAATTTGGTCATTCTATTGTTGGGGAGATAAAAAAAAATTACGTTTGATGTTCTCTCCCAAGCCACAAAAGTGGAAACTGTACATCTACCATGCAGAAATGTTGTAACTGTTAAGGCGATCACCCATCCTACTTCCGTTTCTATCCACGCTACAAATAAGAAAAAAACAAATATAATAACAAAACGTATTTCATTTACAGAAGCACGCAAACTTGAAAGCGACAGAATATCGAAATCGTGCCTCTCGTATTGATCATCATTATATTCAGCCATTCCATCTTCAGAACCATGTTATTCTCAAAATCGGTCATTAGTAAACACAGACACAAATACTCCTGCAACTGGCCCAACAGCAGACCCTGACACCGTTTACTATGAAGAACACAGAATATCTTGCAATTCTGGAAATAAATACATCTTGGGGAAGATACTTCTCCCTCTTTTCTTAAGATGCCAAAAAAGGGAAAAAATTCTTAAAGAAGGAAAAAATGCTGAAAGAAATAAATACTAAAAGCAAAAGAAACAAATAAAATTGCAAAAAGAGGAAGAACAATTCAAAATTCATCCATCTGATGACACTTTAAGTGATATGGAAGAAGAAAGAGTGGATTCTGACACTAGACATTACATCGGACTATTTTAAATGAAATTTTTCAATAACCCTAAAAGTTGATGTTTTCTAACATGCATAATTTCCATTTACTGAAGACAATGCCCATTTCTCCTTTTTGTCTATTTTCCTGCCGTGGAACTGCGGAGGAATAAATCCTCAAAATTGAGAGACATTATAAACAAATGCCTTACCGCTTATACTGTTCTTCAGAAAACGTACCTTAAAATAGATAAGCAGCATATCCGGCATGATAAAAATTTCAACAAGCATATCATTCCAAACAGATTTTCTGGGGTCGTGGGAATTCTTGCAGCAACAGATATCCCATACGTATAATTAAATCTGAACTCTAATCTGCAATCGGTGGCTATACGAATTCAGATACAAAATTTAAAGTTTTGCAACCTCTACTTACCACCTAAACAAAAAATCAGCCAAATGGATCTAAATAACTCTACCTGCCAATTATCATCTCCTTTTATTGTTTTGGGTGAGCTTAATTATAATCATAAGTTATGTTTCATATCACGTTGTAATCATTATACACGATAATTTCACCTAAAAACATACAATATCTGTTATTGTGCAGATAAAGGAAAACAAAAGAAACAAATCTTTGACAAAAAAATCTCCCAATGCAAATCTATGCATGTGAACCAGTTGCACTTGTTCAAACAGTGTTGACAGACATTTGTCTGAAAATAATTACAACTTCTATCATACTTTTTTCAGTCGTCTCTCTGTTAAGATGTACGCATATATTAGAAGATTTTTTAAATTTTAACTTTAAAAATTCAATTGTTTCACAGTAGGTCATTAATATAGATTTAATTTCCTTTCAGGGAGAAAGTGCCATATTACTCTAATTATTAATTATTTAATTAATATTAATAAGCTAATTAGCATATTTTTTGAAATATGATACTTTAAATTCTAATTTATACAGGCACATAAATTAGCCATACCATTAGTCTTCATGTTGTCTGCCTCGATCAAATTATAAAAATATATAGTTTTTTTAACAAACTTTTCATCAACGATAAATAGAAAAAGCGTGAAATTTTCTACAATTTTAACTTTTAAATAGCTATAAAAAATTTATTTTTATAAATATAACTTTCATTGAGGCACAAAATATCCACTGTCTCATACAGATTATTTTGATTTATAAATAATTGTATTTCGTTAATTTTTGTTGAGTTATGTTTATTTGAATGAAGCAACATAGTGGAAAAACATTATTCTTCATAAAATGACTTTAAAAAAAAACGAAACTAGAGTTTTTAATGAAAGCACCTGAAGAAAAACCCTTACAACTCGAGAATTCAGAATATTGACAACATCTGGGTATCGCTTGCAAGCTAAAGGCTCAGAAACATTTTGAAGCAATAAAAAAGCATTCGATATTTTGAACGAAGTTTCAAGTGTACACCTTAACACAGCTAATTTAAGATTTTTTCTGAAAAGTAAGCCAAACTGAGCTCCACTAGTGTCTTTTCATACACTTCACTCATGAAAGCTAGAACTATTGATTTTCTTGATATTCTGCCAAGTGAAGAATACAGAAATCGTTCTGTTCAACGCGGAGAAATAAGCCTTTCAGACATCCTCATTTATCTTGAATATCTTCTCTTGGGGGCGGTTTGTGGTATTGTGTATTTGGAATTAGAACCATGGTTAGAGAAGATATTCGCTGGGGACGTGCTGCAAAACCCAGTTTGAGAAAAAAAACTGCTTTCACACTACGATGGGATGTCTTTTTCTTAATGATGTTACGATAATATAGGAAAAATATCTGAAACCCATGAGAAAGGGTTTAAGATTTTTTGGGTTTGCTACGTAAACATAATTTAAAATTTTGGAAACAATAATGTAATTTTTTTTTGCCTTTTGGAAGTTAATATTGTTTAGCGAATTTATTGAAGGAAAATATTCCATAAATATATTCTAATTTTTAAATACCCTTAGCGAATAAAATTTTATAATGTAATACAAGACTGGAATATTTATAATTCAGGTTCGTAAAAATGAGATATTTTGTATTTAACTAAAATTACATTTCATGAAAAGACTATAAAAATAGCCCAAAATTATTTATTAACTTAATATTACTTATATATTAACCGCATGGCTATTTTAATTCAAGCATGCGAAGACAGTATTAAGTAAGATTTGTAATTTTACACTGAAAGTTTAGTATTTTAATTTCAGTTTTAAAGTAATTATACTGAACACAAATTTTATTTCATTCTTATTTAGAAATACGTAAGATGTATCTTGTCTAAAAATCAATGAAATATTTAAATTTAGCCTTATTTTATAATCCTTTAATGAAGCTTTTATATAAAATTTAATCCTGGCATCTTTCTTTGTTTAAGCTACATAAAGTAATTTGCACCCTGAAAAATGAAAGTTTAAAGATAACTTTAACAAAAATATTTTCAAAGAAAGACGATATTCATATATATCTGAATGTAATAACTAAGGAAAATGGAAATATTTATAGAAACTAAAATTTTTTATGTTATGTGCGCGAAATGAATAAAATATTGAAGAAAATGTTTTAGTCAAGAATAAAGATACAATATAATCCAATTATTTGTTAAATATTTCCTTACATAAAAAGGAAAAATTTTCTATCCGCTAGAAATATCTGAAGTATTGAACACATTATCTTTGATTTTTTCTAAGAAATACATTGTAGAATAAAGAATATTTCTACCAAACTTTACTGAAAATTAATTAAATTGCAAATTGTAGATCAATTAAAAACTGCGTTTCCATTTTTCATGAGCATTTTCAGTTTTTATTTTTATTGATAATGTAGAGTATAAAACAATGTACTAACATCAATGAGTCAGTTAATTCGCTATAGAAATCCAAACAAATGAATACGTCTTTTTCTCAAAATTTATTCACAAATACTATGAGGAATAACTATAGTGAAAACGGAAATGAAAATTTATTGGTTATCTATGGAAATCCATGCAGAATGTTTAAAATATGTTGAGTCTTATTCAAAACAATAGAAACGACCTGACCTGTAATGATATACGCTATGTGATCAAAAATATTTGGACTCATTCACTTAACGCATTGTTTCGAATTCCTCCAGAAATATTTTCGAATTCCTTTCAATAAACTGTCCTTGAAATTCCACCTTGCAAAATATAACCTCACATTGATGGAAGATTAGATCATGTTCGTACCAAGGGAACCGATCAAAAATTGATATACTTTCCCTTCCAATTTTATTATTTCCATTGATGTTTTCATAATATATATCTATCCAGTAAAATTTTGACACATAAACTTTGGTCTTGTAAAAGTTTCTTCATATTTGGATGCTCTCGAATTTAAATTATAATTTAAATGTATCTTCTTTAAATCAATTCAAATAAACTGAAAATTCCTTTTTATTTTTAAATGTTTCATTAGCAGTTATTTTAACAGTTAATGAAATTAATTGTGAACATTTTTTGGCTAATATTTCTTGTAAATTTATCTTTATGTAGTTGGTTATTAAAGCTTTTTGATTTTAAAGTTGATAGGCCGATGAAATCATTCAAGGTTTTATCATTTAATTTCCTCATTTTTGGTTTCTAAATCTACCGTTCATCATCATTTTTTGACGTCTTATGTATTTCTATACTGATGACATATATTTCTTTATCCATTTGTACTGTTGAATGAATTCTTTCTCGAAAGATTCATCCGAAGGCTATTAACACTTTTTGATTTATTTATCTTTTCATAGAAATTGTCCAAATATATTTTCTAAAAATGAGCCATGTATAATTGGGATGCTAATATATAATTTGGTGCATCATTTTATTTACGCACGAAAAATAACACATCCGATTGACACTGATCAAGAATTTTCAGAAATTAAAGCTCCTGTTTAAAGTTTTCTAATAATAGGCGTATATACTGCATAAATATCTTCTTCGTGAAAATAGTCTACTATTTTTGTTTCAATTTTTATATTATTTATTTATTTTTCCCCCCAAAAGCCAATGAAAGGACGGCAATACATAGATTATTGATCTCTTCCCAAAACACTATTTTTAGAAACGGAAAACTTTCTTTCTATGATTTTTAGAAATTCTTTTCTATCATACATTTGGTTTCTTTCAGAAAGCTTTGCATTGATCTGAAATTCCCATTCTTTTTTACCCATTCATTTGGTCTTGGTGTCTTCTGGTTTTCCGCCAAAAGAATAAGAAGCATTTGTTCGATTGGCTATTCATATAAATCATTTAAAATTTAATCTGCAATAGGTCTTCCGTACCTTTTATTTCACTGTAAGAAATGTCGTGTTTTTTACAAGCTTTATCAAGTAAACTAATGCTGCGTTTACTTTTAAATTTTTGCTCACCACAAAACTAATGGCCTGAAATTAGAATTTAAAAATCCTTTAATTTATGCAAAAATTCACTTAAACCGTCTCTTGCTATATGTAAATATACTAATGCGAATTTGGATTTAGAAAAAAAATTAGCATTATTTTTTTGAAAATATGAACATTATTTTTACAAAGGGCATTGATAACAATTTCACAGAGATTATTTGATATATTTTTCCAACAAATAATAGATTTAATTTTTGACTAAACTCATCTTTTATTTTAAATATTTCTCGCTTTGACAAAGTTTGAGATTTGAATAAAATGAACAACTGTTTATAAATGTCATTATTTTGATAGCCTTTTTCGTTGTTTGTCCTCCCCAAAATGCTTAAAGACACTCCCTCATTTCACAGCCCCAGAGCCGAAACTTAAAATTGGATAGAAGGTTGTTCCATTTAAAATAAATTAATGAACTGCTAAATATACGCACGTCATTTGAAAGCAATAAAACATTTTCTAGAGACAATAAGTTGCATCGTTAAAAATTCTTCCATATTGGTGTAATTATTATTTTTTTAGTATTGAATCCTTTTAGATATTTCATTTTTAAATTCATAAAGAAAAGCATTCGAATTTTTAATATGTTTATTCTGAATTTTTTTATATCTATTTTTAAATGCCAACTATCATTTTTAAGTATACTTCGCTGCTATTCATAGGAATAATTTTGAAAATATCGTTTAAAAATTAAAATAACTGTCTTGTTTAATAAGGAATAACAGAAAAAATATTTATTTTCGTTTCATAAAAGAATACATTCATTGAAGTTGAATGATATTGAAAAGGGAAGTGTAACTAATTTTTATTCTATCCTTTTTTGTTTTATTATTCAAGAGCCTTAGAGTAGGCAATATTTTTTTTGTTTTTTCATCTTCAGAAAAAAAGATAATTTCTTGACTGTCCAACTTGTAACATCCAGAACACAACTGGTTATGTGAAAAACATTGATTTTTCGGTTCAGTCCACACACTTGAAGTGATTGACCATGCACCATTTGCACATTCCCATTCTACATGCGAGAATGCAAGTAGAATGGGAACTGCAGTCATTAGAAATCAAAAGGCATGTTTAGGGGGAATGCGTGGTTGGAGAACATCTTCGATAGACGTTCCTTTAAGGATAGTTGTCACTCTTATTGCCTCATACTGTTTTTTTTATTCTGATACTCGTGATCAGGTAGCATGTAAATGTTGTCTTTTGTTTCTTGCCCATGTTGATCTTGAGACTCTGAAAGACATGAATTTTCTATTTTTAAACGATCTGCTTAATAGTTCATCGTTTGTTTATGAATCTCGATTCGGCTAATTCCCAGATGTTGCACTATTAGATTTTTTAAGTGACGAACTTGTGGGGACATATTTTTTGTCAAAGCAATCAACACGATGTACATTTGTATAATCGAAATTTTGTCTGTAAATTCAATTAATAAATAGAAAAATTACTGTTTAAACTGGAAAATTTCCATTATACATAACTTACCTTGAGAGGCATCGATAATAATTTTATTTTGCATGTGTGAGACTAACTCTGAATAATATGTGAGCTTTGCTGCACACAAAATAGTGAGCACGCTGATTAACAATACCATGTGTAGAAGACTATTCATTAATGAGAAGAAACACATTAGAGCTTTCACAAAGTATTTCTGATTTTATTTCCCTCACTGAAATCAATCATAATCATTTTATTTTATTTGATATAAGTGTGATTAATTTCGAATGGAACGTACTGTTTACTGTTTCACTTCTTTAAGTATCAGTTTTAAAATATAACCTTCGCGGAAGTGCAAGCATTAAGTTTTAACATGTTTCGTCGCAATCGGTTGAGCAGTACAGCAGCTCATAGGATACGAACTAACAAAAAAATGATTTTCATATCATATATATGATAACTGTACTCTGCCTATAACATTCACTCAGGTGCAAGCAATGAGTTGACCAAGTTGCAAAGAATCAGTTGAATAGTACGGCAGCGCAAAAAGTACGAATAAACAACAATTCATGTTAAATATCAAAGATTCATGCATCTTTTAGAATTTTAATTATTGGTGTTCTTTGAGAATTGTAAGGGAAGAAACTATTTGTTGCATCTTTTGTGATTCGTTTAATATTCGCTCGTAATTCTCGAGATTAATATTAGAAGATGTGATCTTTTAAAATTAATTAAGGACAGAAAATACATTTATACCATAAAGTTGTTGATATAAGATGAAATGATAATTGTTTTAAAGTTAAAATGATACAAAAATTTGTGTATTCTAATATTTCCGGAAGATACTGCAAAAAAAGCTAAATTTTTTAAAAAAAAAATTTAACTAAAATTCCGATCCTATAGGATTGGTTCCCCTAAAACTTTCTCGCATACTCTCTAATAATGTTGTTACCTCAAAAAAGGACTTACATAACGTTTACGTACAGTAGCTACGAAATATTAACCTCTATCTTGAATATATTATCTTTAATGAATGAGTTGTTTCTCCTTGAAGAGTTATTTAGTCAGTAATCCTTGATTAATAGATGCGGTAAATAGATCTAAAAATAATATTTATATATTACATAATGTGTCTATGCCTATAATTCATCTGCAAATGCAAGTAATAAGTATTTAAAGTTTTATCGCAATCCGATGAGCTGTACGGCAGCGCATAAGAATCATACAGACAAACATTCAATTTTTTTTTATATAGATACATATAATAATTTTCTATCCTCCTCTAATGTTTAAATTTTCAATGATTTACAGATACTTTTTTTATTATACAATCATTAAATGTGACTAAATTTTTTTATATAAATATAATGATACTTTTTGAGTACTTGTGATAAACTCGCTTTAAAAAGAAATGAATTATTTCTTTAACTAATCACGGAATAAAAGTAATATTTATTGTTTCTGATTTCTGTGCATTTGATACAGTAACCTTTTTTAATATCTTAAAACAATGTTAAAGTTCTTTTAATTTAGAGTATTTCGATTCAAATAAACCTTTATCAAAAAATAAAAAAATCATAAAAATTTAAAACATCATAAATTGTACGTGGATTTCTCCACCAGAATTTCTTAATATCAAGGATCAAAATCGGTGAATGGGCATTCTTGGAATTTTATTTTGATCAGTCAATTCTTCTGCTTCAAAGTCTTTTATTTGTATTATTATCTAACAAAATGTGTTTTTTAATGTTTTTGTCTTTGTATAAACATTTTATTGTTTTTCAAAAAGAAATAAATATAAAACAGAAACAGGAGTGAAAGGATATATTACCAAATGTGAATGAGTCGATTATAGAAATGGAGAACTCATTGAAATAACAACCGAAAAAAAATGAATAAAATAATAAGGAAGCGCTCATTATAAAAGAAGAAGAAGAAATGCAATTGAACACTAAGATCACGAGGAAATGGAGAAATATGAAAATTCAAATGCTTGTATTTATTAGAGCTTTTAAAGGCCTCGAATAAAAAAATATTCGAAACCAAAAAAATGTACAAATATTAAAAAAAATTTAGAGAAAAATATACATATATGGTTGAAACGACAATTCAAAATACATAAAATTATATCAGAAATAGATAGATTAGAAAAAGATGGAACGATTACTACTGATGATGTCAAATGATATAATAATTTCTTATAAAACAGTATATTATAGTATATAGCAGCACATATTGTATATAAAAGTATAATATAATGACAGTAACTATATTCCAAGAAAAGTCCACCTGTCTGATGAACAAAAAGACAAACCAAAATCACTCTTTTTAAATAAAGAAAAGCATCACAAACTGACAAAATTTCAAACGCCGAACTATAAAAAGTATTTATACGAAGCACAATTGAATTATAAAGGTATTATAATCAGAAAAATTCATTTTTGAAAAATGATGAGTTATTAACATTTCTTTTTCCATCTTAAACAAATTCAGGCTTTAGAACTGCAAACGGTGTTGCAAGTTTGTGAAAAAAAGTATCAAAATCAAATTGCGAATTTAAACAAAACGACCAAAGAGAAAATGGAACAAAAAATTCGTGGCATTTTCATTTCATATTTATTATCCAATCATATGAGAAAATTTGGAAATGGAATCATTGATTCAAATACTTGAATAGGTTCAAGTATTTGAATGCTTTTTTGGTTTTTTTCCCCTAAGTATCTTGTTGTTGAATATTTGGATTGTTTTGGACAAGATGAATACAAAAATATTGAATGGATCATATGCTTCTAAAAGTGTAGAAAATTGTCTAAAGACAACAAAAAATTAGATATAATTGTAGTATTTTTACAACAATTATCTTCTGAAAAAATGTGGCTACTTTTATATGCATATAGAAATAAAGCGAAATGATGATATTCAGATTGGAAACTTTATTATTAATAAAAAAGTAAAATTGTACAAATTTTAAAGTTTGAAACAAACGTTTTTGAAAAATCAAAAGTTTCAAATGTTGAACTTTTTCCTTCTTTATGGTTTAAAAAATTGGCTTCAGGATCGTTTTTGGTGGAATATTCTTGGTGTAAGCAAGACATATCAAATTAATACTTTAAAAATATTTGAAGGAAAAAGTGAAACTATTATTTCTATCAAATGATTTATTATCAAATTAATTGGAAAACAAAGGAATCATTTTTGGCGGAAGATTTTTGGTGTATGTGAGAAATTTAAAATAGATTCTTTTGAAGGAAAAAAGGAAATTATTTGCTATATCAAAGGACTCAATGCGTATGATACCAAGTTATTTGGAAAAAGTCCACTCATTTTACTTGATATCATTTATGAAAAACAAAAAACAATTATAAAAAACTTCAAAATAATTATATAATGGATTTAAGCGTAAGTCAAATGCTTAAAGTTTTAAGTTTTGGTTCTAAATTATTTAATAAAGAAAAAACAAGTAATCGCATTGTAAATATTTTAGATAGAAATGTTAACATATATATTCTTTGTGGTGCTGTATACGGAAAAATTATTAATTACTTTCTGCATCTGCCATTTAGGTGGTTTCAAAAATTCATCTCTACCTCCTAATTTCATATTCATGATTTTCTCAAAAAATATTATATGGCATTAAGTCAACAATATAAAGCAAGGTGAGCTTCATAGATTCACACCTGTTCTGTTTATCCTGTACAGAAGTCATACTTATTCAGCCCTGGAATATCATAACGCGTATAAACGGAATTATGAGTTTCAAACATTTGTGATATTCTTCCTTACTATACGTTCTAACAAAGCAGTTATTATTCTTTCTTACTTTTCAAAACTGCAAGCAAAAACATGCGACTTGATCATACAAAGAAAACAGTAACTAGGCAGACGTTATTTTTAAAACACTGAAAGATTATTAGAAGGAAATGATTAAAAGATAATTTTTTAGAAATTAAAAAAGCTTAAAAATCAATTTTGTACTGAATTAATTCATGCCAAATTTTGGCAAAATGCCAAAATTTTCGTTTGATTGTTAATTTGTTACTGTTTGGCAATAGGCAGGATCAAACTCGTGACCTTACAGATGGTAGCCAGATGTCAAAACCACAAGACTAAAAGTGATCACTCCGTCATGAGGATGTTATCTGCTTATAAAACTTCCACTCCAAATTCATTAAAATTGTGTATAAATTTTTTAAAATACCTCCAAAGTGCATATTCCCACCATTTTAAATACAACGTTAAAATTTTATAGCTCTGGGACTAATGCTCCCTCCTGTATTCCGTAACGTACACATCTTTCCAACCGATACAAATGCCATTCACAGAATAAAAATGAAATTTGCAAATCATTTAGGCTAAAATAAAGAATATCTGAAATATAATTTCATAACTGTTAACGAAAAAGAAAAAAAATCCCTAACAATAGCAGTTTGTTGCAATTTCAGTTTTTTAAATAAAGAACAACCAAATTATTTAGAAAACGTTTCATATAAAGTTTTTGAAAATTTCCTTACGATAAAACACACTTCATAGGGAAAAACTAAAACATTTACACGTGATAATTAAATGAAATGTTATCCAAAAAAGAAGCATGGTAAAGAAAAGAAAATATATTTTCTTCATGAAATGGAGAAGATTTATGATTGACCAGAAATTCCTAATTATAAAAAAATTCATTCTATTGAAAGGGAATGAGAAAATCCCAAAGTAATAAGAGGAAGCAAAATTTTATATTGAAAGGAATGATAAAAAATGTTTTTAGCTTTCAGATGACGTTTATAAATTTGGTATTCATGTTGAAAAGGATGATATTGTATTGGACAGTTGATAATCAAGTATTTTGTGATTCCAATGTCATAAAAAATAATAATGAAAAATTAATGTTTTTTTAATAATTAAAAGACGTCAAAAACTTTGCGAGAAGCTTAGAGGAGGAAATTTATGAAGAATAGTAGTTTCATTAAAGATAAGAACTATTTATTGCATATAATAAATCGAATTCAGAAATAAGTATTGATTTGTTTTCGATCAAATACTAAAAGACATTCATTAAAAAAAAAGTGTAATCTTTTTCCCAAACTGAAAATGTGCCTTTTTTAATCAGATACAATTTATACAAAAAAGGAAGAATTTAAACATGAAACCTAAGAAAATATAGAATTTGAATTAATTCCTATTCAAAATGAAATACTTTAATAATAACAAGCCAATGACATATTTATAATCTCGTGAAAATCATAAGAAAATCATTTATAAAACATTATTTTAACAAAAGTGGCCATGTGGATTTATTTGATATCTTCGTTGAATGAAAATAAGTGTTTGCTTGTCATCGCGTGAGGATGAAATTTTAAACAGATATCTAAATATGCCAACTAACCCTTTCTTTCCTAAGGTCCTTCCAGTTGAGGCTCCTCAGATTTCCCGAATACATATAAGAATCTCCCCTCCTTTAAAACTGCACTGACAGTCCGCACGGAGCGGCGTAGAAAAGAAGAGACCATTTAGCTTATGGTTATTTCGCAAATAGACACCTTTTGAGAATGTTCCCATCTGGATCTAACAGAATCCTTATCGGGTATTCGAAAAGAACGAAAGGGGGTGGAATTTTCAGAGATAGGCGTTTTTCAGAATGGTCCTTCGAGATCTTTTCAGATTGATAGACTTAAACACGCTCAAAATATAAATTTTAGAGCAGGCTTTGAATATTTATCGTTTCTTTCCCTTATATCGAATTTAAAAGGGCGGTAATATGAGGTTTTAAAAAACTTAAAATATCATATCCATGTAGTGAAATAAATTCAAATGGCTTTAAACTAGTAAATGGGCATCTCAAACTTTTCTTTCCAATTCCAACAAATACTGACGAATTTTTTTTTCAAGAACCAACCGACCAAGGTTTTAAGCAAAAGAAGGTCATTGAATGTGTTGGTTCTAGGTTTAAGGTAATATACATTGGAAATTATGTATGGAAAAGAAAACATTAAAATGCAAATTAATCATTGACATAATTGGTACTTTAATTTATGCTAAACATTATGCCACTTAAATTTATGTTGACGAAAATGACGAAAAACTCAAAAGATTGATTTTTTAAAGGGAGTCTTATTTAGTCGGTGATTTTGACGCCAGAGGAAATATTATTTCAATTGTAAAAAGATTCTATGTCTCGTATGTTAAACAAATAATATTTAAAAGATCTGCCTTTCTACCTTTAAATGAAGAAATTCGCAATGCAAAAAGTATTCCGATGAAATATCTTACAAATTCTGAAGATAAAAAGGAGACGTTCCATAAAAATATTGTAATTAAAAACAACTATTATAAAAGCAACTTTTAAATATTAAAAATAATTTAATTTTGAAATATAAATATTTTTAATGACTAAAAGTAATTTTCCTACTCTCATTTAAAAACTTAAAAAACTAAATTAAATATTAACATATACATGATGATTTATTTGCATTTCTAAATGATAACTTCTTTTTTTCTGATATAATTCTTATTCCAGAAGCAGATGTCTTTAGTAATTATCTTATTAGCATATCCTTGCATATTGCAAGTATAATGAGATTTTTAGTGTATATTATTGATGATAGAATGTTTCCAAACCATCTATGTTATTAGATGACACCTTCTCTACTACAGTTAAAAGATAGCAAAGAAGGGGTCATCTAATTAGACAGATGGTCCTGATATCAGGCGAGAGTAGTGACAGTGAACATGTTAAAACACAAGTATTTAGATTTAAAATATTTATTTTCATTTAAACGGAAGAAGTTAACTGTAAAGAAGTTTCTAAAGATCCTGGGTTAGAAAAAAAATTGATAAGAAAATTTAAAAATAATGTCAATAAGGATTTTATTTCAACTAAATTTTATCTGAGTCATTTCAAAATGTAAAGATATAATGACACAAAAAAGGTATACCAGCATACGAAAAAGCTTTAGCATTGTAAAGTTATGAGAAAGCTGATACTTTCTGACGCTGAATTTAGTAAAGTTCCCAAACACATCTGCTTTGAATCGTTTCGAGTCAATCTGAACAACTGATCGCCCTTTCAGGAAACCTATTTAGAACAGATTGCTTCTTTGATTCTAAAATGCATCTCAGTGGCAAAGCACGAACACCGCCTCCTACATTTGAACTTCCATCCTCCGATGATGATTCTCTTACTCCAGAAGGTTAAAGAATCGATACTCTGTTCCCGGGTTCGGTCCCGTTTTTGGCATGGTTGCTCTATCTGTGAGGTTTGTGAATGTTCTATGTAAAAAGGGGTTCCTCTAGAGAATGCGAAATAGCTAAGTCGTACTCGTCGCCCTAATTGGCGCTACTGAGGAAACGACCTCATTTTGGTTTAAATCGTTGAAAGATAACTGTAACTGGCTAATAAAATGCCATAAGTAACAACAATATTAATATTTATTCGAAAATATGATGAAGCATAAGAAACGTTTTAAGATTATGTATCAAATAATTTAATTTTACCAGATTTTGAAATATACAACATATCTAAGAATAGTTTGAATTGGGGTTTTTTTCTGTCTGGAAGAAGTATAATAGTCAAAAAGTACAAACTCGAGATTTTCACAAATGTCAACATTTCATACATTCTTAAATTCTAAAAATTCATGTTTGTCTCTCTGTCTGTAAACTTGATAATTCCAAAACGCTTTGTCCTCCATGGATGAGATTTGCTATTTCGGCTTACGACCTAATTTGTAAATTATGTTTTCTTAAATTAATCCAATCAGAGGAGCGTATCTGCTTAGCTGTTCCAGTAAATGCTAACTGTTGATTACAAAACGAAAGAAGTTAAGTAAATAAAATTTGGTACACAGTTTTTTAATCAAAGAAAATAGATACCAAATTTTGGAAGTAATAAGTCAAAATATTGATCGTCTTTCAGTCCATAATTTCTCAAGTATGTAAAGGAAATAACTCGTTAACGGAATAACTTAAATCAATAAAAAGTAGTATGTTATCTTGTAATTACAATTATTGCGCCTTATGAAATTTTGGCTCCAATCGTTCATCAAAAACGTGTTTAAAATGCATATTCAATAGAAAGAATCTGCAAAAAGTTCTGCCAAAGCTCTATATTCCATTACTAGTTTTCACTAATGCCATGCAAGACATTTGATTCCTAACCGAAGATGTACATTTTCTCACTACGGTGAGGGAGTGGGGGGGGGGGAATACATTAATTAGAGAATGTGCCAGAAAATCTAGAAGTCACCATTCTACGGGCGATTTTTAACCTTCCAGCGGCCGCGGCCGTCATACCAACATGAAAGGTCGCTCGTATTTCCCACATACGCAATAGTAAATTGTAAATTTTCAAAAGCGTAACTACTAAAATTATATTATAAATAGCTTAGGATTAATAACTACAATTACTTTAAACATTTTTACTTCAGAAGAAGCAGAAACAATATAAATATAGATTGCAATAACAATATAAAATGACCACAGTTTAGCTGAATTGATTTAAAAATAATATAAATGAAAATGTCGATATTTTGACAGAACAAGTTGCATATAAAATACAGAAGTGCAAAAATACAGAATTTATGTATAAAAAGAAAAAAGTAATTTCAAGTTAGATATGAAAAGGAAGAAAATAATTTCATTGTTATTTCACTGCAGCGTTGCAATTTGAGCAAAAAGTGTGCTCCAAAGATATAAATTTCTGTCAAATCCCACAACCAAACCTCCTGATTCTAGTCCACTTTTCTTTTTGGCAAGTTTTTTCCCTGGCGTCGCATTTTCCACTTCTTCAATACCTAGTTCGGCTTTTCTCTTTAACACCTTTAATTTTAACTCACTTTTTAGAGATGTGGGGTTTTGTTTCAACATTTTCCTTCGTAAGTGCATTTGCCAGCTGTCGCCAGTCTAAAACAATACGAATTTATTTGTAAAATCATACAAAATCAGATATGACAAAAACTTACATGAACTGTCTCGCGTATCTCTAAAATACAAATATCTGATCGTCAGAGACCTATTAACCCCACAAACTTACGACGACAACTGAAAGTAGTTCAAAGGGAGGGGGACTATTAGCCAATGACAGGCGTACACAGTGCCCGCTGGAAGGTTAAAAGAAACAATCTAGGGGCGATTTTTAAAAGAAACTTATTTTTGGTTTTCAACATAAGCTTAGGTCATTTGGGTTTAATTATTTTTATTTCCCGCATTTTGGTCTAGTCATACTACTGACCCTCTCATACTACGCCCGAAGGCAAATAAAAAAATACTTAATGACTGAGCCACCGCAACAGCAACACTGGCGGGAACTTTGGTTAAGTTCTACGGGCCAAGGTGCTACTCTCCCAGAAGGAAGTACGTCCCATCATCGATTGGATGAGCCAGATCACCCAGCTTTTGTATACCCACCAGGTTGCAACAAGCATCTCATCGTCAATGACGAGGTGTCCCAAGGAGTTGTCCTTTTGGTATAGAGAGTTTTAAATTAATGATTTTTTGAACATAATTTTCTGATAATAAATATTATTTGGTTTTTTCTTTCAAATATTGTCTTATACAATATACTTTCAATGCTTCGCTTTTTCGAAGCAGAAAGGTAAAAAATTTGAATTTTTTTTCTGGAAGATATTCAAAACATTAATAAGAAGACATTAATATAAATATTAATAAGATCTTTAAAGAAAGTTGAATGCATTCAAAAAAATTATGCTTTTGTAATCTTTTATTTAGAAATAATTTCTTCAATAAAGATATTAAAAGAAAATATTTTCATCAGAAGCAACATCTGTTTTATCAGATAAATATAAATGACAAAATGGAAAAAAATAAAGGAAGACGAATAATAGTATTCTGACATTCAATCCATATTTGCTTTTAAAAGGTAAGAAAAAAGGTGAATGAAGTGCAGATTGAATAAAAGAATAAAATATAGAATATGGTAATAAGAACTTTAATAACTAGCTTCTGCTCTTGTTATTTATTAAAATAGAAGGTCCCCAAAATAATTTTTTATAATTTCTTGAAAGATTTATTTGTTCAAAAGATCACGCGCTATTTACTGGAAGGGTTATATAAATATGTTAAATGATATTATAAATTTTATGGCTGAAATTGAAAACAAAAATCCACATCAATGTTTCTTCCTTTAAGTATAATGGCTTATTATATAAAAAGCTGCAAGGTTTTTTTAAATTTTGCACTTTGAAAATAACTTAAAACTCTTCGAAGAGGGTTTTTAATCTTTTTAATTATATAGTATTTTGTATAGTATATTTTATATAATTATATAGTTTACATAATTACATATAATTATATCATAAATAATATGTTTTGTATATTTTTGCTGTAATCCTTTTTTAATTTAAGATATTTTCCTGAAAGTAATCATAGTATTAATACAGATCATAATATATCATATAGTAACTATTTTAGTTCAAAAATACGATAAGATTTTTCAAAAAGACTTTTGGATTATTTTAATAATTATTATGACATTTTATTCCTAGCATCCATTAGTCATTTCATACCAAAACAATTGGCTGAAATACGTAGACATATACGTGTGGCAACTCATCGCTATTTTCCCTGGTATGCAATAAAGCTAATCTTCAGAAATAATATGATGCTATAAGATAGGAAAGCAAAGCTGTTTAAAGAGTAATTAGAGAATACACAGATCAGTTCCCAGAGTGAAGTAATTCTTAATAGCTTCGCGTGCAGCACACATAGCAATAAATTTTAAGAGTGCTGCGTTTATATTTCCCGTAAGGATAAAGTTAATATGTTGACTGTTATGATTAAAGCACTTGTACGGACAAGAATGCTCTTGGGGAGGAGAGATAAGTATTTTTCTCCTTTTATTAAGCACGTTACAGTGATTTCTTGCATATGGCTATCCGACAGCATATCAATACATTTTATTTATGATTTAATTTTCAGAATAAAACAAACACTAATGTGACTTGATTCGCTCTCAGCAAATGAAGAAATCTCACAGCAGTCATGAGGAATTCTGGATAGAAAATATATTGACAAGTTTATCCCCAATATCCCGAATGAGGCTACTTATCCATGTAAGAGAAACAAAAAGTGAAATTATTTCATTGTAATTGGATTAGATTTATGGATCTGGAATGGATTAGATTTATGAATACGTAAAAAATCTCGTGGGACTTACATACAATAAATCTAAATATTCATTACATTAATAATAGATAATATTTGAAAATGAATCACACATTTGAAACATTTATACTCGTCTTGTGTCAATGGCGCATTTAGATTTCAGTCAGATTACTTTTCTACAATATTTAAAGTACCTTTAAAAGTAAATATATAGTTTTTAAGAAGGTACCATTCCAGTTTGTTATATCACCAAGAAATAATCCTCATTAAAAATTCCGATTAAAATAAAAGTTGTTTTAGATATCCTTACAAAGCTTTAAAATTTTTTAAAAAGAAGGAATCCCCCCCCCCCCAAATTATTCAACCTCATATGAAACAGGAAAGTACATAAATAATAAGCAAAAATGCTGATTACAGAATGCATTTTTTCTATATATTATTCTTCTCCTCTCATTATAACGAGTTCCACTCACAGGTGTTTTCATGTTGAGACCAAAATAATCATTCCAAGACACGCTGGTGCACATTTTTATCATATTTCTAATCTGTATTTGATAACACAGATACGGGACAGGGTATCTGTATTTGATAATACAGATACGGGACAGGGTATCTGTATTTGATAATACAGATACCCTGTCCCGTATCGAAATTATGCCAGAGGAAAAAGAAACTCTTCGTAATTTTTTTCTGTTATCTAAATGAATAATATTTAAAAATTCAGAATTCCGCTACTAATGATGATATTTATATCCGTGAAAGGCTATGATTAAAAAACACATTGTAGATAAAATTGAAGGACTTTTTAAAGAATAATAGAACTGTAATAAAATATTAAAAATAAATAAAATAAAAAATAAACTTTCAGAAAGCTTCAAAAAGAAAAAAAGAACGTCAATATAATACCTGTTTGGATTTTTCCATGCTAATTCTTTATTATGATAAAAATACAAGAATATAAAAATGTTTCACTCTTCCAAAGACAAAAACGCCGGTCAGGTAAAACAAGAAATGTAGTTAAAAATATTTTGATAATGTCTAGTCAAAATAGGGTTCATTTCAATAAAATGAAAGAACATCAAGATGACAATACAATATTATCATTAGAATAAATGCTAATTCATTAGTATATGAAGAGAAAATGACTAAGTTCCTCTTGTAATGAGAATTGTAATTCAAAAGAAGAGGAAGGAATAAACAGAGGCAATTCAACAAAGATAAATGATCGAAAAGCAGCCATTTTTTTGCAATAAATCTGAAATGCCTAGAAAGTGATCCTTCAGTGTGGTATTTAAAAATGACGTTTATTTATTATTAGCTGATAAAAGGTGCTTTGCTGTCGCAGAAGTAATAAATAATCTTGGAAATATCGTTTGTAATTTCAAATAGTCATCTTGTTTAATTAAGAATGATAGTTATTTTCTTGTCGGCAATGAAAGCATTCATTGAAATGAAAGTGTATATAAAGGAAAAACATAAATAAAGTTTATTATTATTTCTTTACTTTTTTACAAACTAAAATTCATTTTTTATGTTAGATTTGGGCATTATTTAAGAATTGTAAAGTTTGGTGGTCTTTAAGAATGATAATGAGAGAAACTATTTATTGTACCTCGTAATTCGTTTAATAGTCTTCCAGAATTCTCAAGTTTTATGTTAGAAAATGTGATTAAAATATATTGTTTTAAAATTGATTAAACATAGAAATACCATAAAATCTTTTATACAATTTGAAAGATATTTTTTTGAAAACTAAGATAGTGCGCAATTATTTGCTCTATAATAATTTCGGAATTTACTGCGAAAAGCGCTAAAATTTTATTAAATGTTTGGTTGGAATTTCAAACCTATAGGATTGGTTTTCTAAAATTGTCTCGTTATCTTTTTAATAAAGCTATTATCTCAGAGAACAACTCACATTGTATTTAAGCACAATATTTACGGAATATAGACGTCTAGCCAGAATTTAGCATCTTTACTGAATCTGCTGTATCTCCTTCGCGATTTATTTGGTGGTTAATGGATGCGGTTAATAGATCTTATACTTTAGATGACTGTGTTATCCCTATAACCTTCGTTTAAATGCAAGCAATATGTTGTCGATGGTTTATCGGAATCCGATGTGCGGTAAGAGACATACATTCATTTTTATTTATATAGATCAGAGAATAAAAAATTAAGAAAACATTGGTCAAGATTATTTGTATAGAATGTATAGTATTAATGTATAGAAGCCATAGAATCTGACAGAAGTTACAGAAATTATAGAAGCTATTCTGAAAATTATGTATGTTTATTTAATACAAATTAATATGAATTTAGTTTGTATGTTTATTTAATACAAATTAATATGAATTTAATTTGTCTTAAATTTACTAGAATTAATCAAATAATAAATTTCTCAAATACACTCTTAATAATACCAAAATTTTTTGATTAAACCTGATTTTTTAGGGTTTGTCATGTGCTTTGAAGAATTTGCCTAACCTAATGCTTCTATTAATTCCATAAATTTTATATAAACTATAAAAATTGCACGAGATACTTGATTACCTTACTGCCATCTAGTAAACAGAAATGCGATGAGAGCATCCAACAATTAATATAATGATAATCATACAGTTTCTGAAGAAATGAGGCCGTTTCTTCGTAATGCTAGTCATCACCAATAAATGGAAGACTTTCAATTATGAGACCTTCATTTACCCGCTATGCCTATAATGTCGAAAAGCACAGCAATTGCGAGGAAAGCTCCTTGAAATAATTTTGTCACAACAGGCCACAACCAGAAAAGTGCAGCTGAACCTTCGCTTTCATTCAGCGAACTCACAAAACAAAGCTGAAGATATCTCTTCAAATTAGCCTCGATAACCCGATAATTAAAATTTAGTGAACATAGGATAAACATGTTATTTAATGCGCATTATATATAAATATTACATTTTTCTGTTTAGTAATGCTATTGAAACGTCTCACAAATGAACAATTAGGTATAATATGCAAAAATATAAATATATAGTATCACGGAAATTATTGGACTTTTTCTTCTTATAGTACTTCATTCATACATTTTAATTAGATTTAAATGTATGAATTTGCTTGAGAAAAACAAAGTCAAAATGTCGAGCAGAAATCTTTAATTTAATAAAAAGTATGCCTTGAGCTCTAACATTTTCTAAGGGAAAGATACTTTTCCTTAACTACAAAAATTTCCACAGAAATTTAAAATTTCATATATTTTGTTTCTTGATCTAAAACTGACATGAAAATTACTTTTATACAAACCGTACATATTTACAAAAAAAAAAAAAACAATTCAAATAATTGCTGACCTGAGTTTTCCTGTAACATTAATCTGAAAAATTGTTACGGAATAGAATATTTGCAATTTTTTTAGGGAAAAATATTTGTAATTTTTGAGGGAAAAATATTTGTAATTTTTTTAGGGAAAAAATATTTAATTTTTTGAGGGAAATTTTTTTTTCGTTTTGTAAAAAATAGCACAATTATCAGTTTAAGCTACAGATATTTATAAATTTGATGAAAAACAATATTTAGTAATTAATATTGTTATTTAGTTTTTGATAAACAATAAATATTTATTGATAAATCAAAAATAAGAAATAGTTTTACTAAATTATCTTCGTCTTTTCAATCATTAATTTTTAGCACATTAGCATAGATCAAATTGGAATTTGAAATGACATTTAAATTTCGAAATGACCTTCCAGATAATGTCACTTTTAGGGAATCAAAATTTTTGTTAAATAGATCAATTAATTCATAGATAAATTCTGAATCTACTAAAGTAGAACATTTTTTTCAAGGACTATCCAGCGTTTAAAGTTTCAAATACGAGACACACGAATTAGCGAGTAGTTTCAAATTTCCCTATATACAAACGAGCCAAGTAAAATAAATAATGTGCATTACATAACTCTGTTTCAACAAAGCTCTTCTTAAGGTATTATTGAATGAATTCTGATATCATTATTTTTAAAACTATGCTTAGTAAGAAGACTGAAATTATTTTTAAATTATATTTAATTAAATGAAATGCACATTGAGATGGAATCCGATCTTGTATAAAAGTTGCAAGTAGAAATTGTTTTTGCCTTTGCAAAAGCTCTGAAGTTCTGAAATAGTACTGTTCCTATGAGAGGCATTGTAAGTTCTTCAATGAAATCAACATAACAATCGACATGGATGATACATGGGGTTTTTACTTACCCAATACTCGAAAGCTCTAATGCAGTTGGTTCTATATGTCGATATAGCCTAAAAATGTCCATTATGTTGCCTTCCTTGAACCTGATATTTTATTGTTTTTGGCAATAATATAAGCAAAAGCTGAATTATCAAAATGCAGGAGGAGGTTGCCAACCTTAGTATTTAGAGCATGTATTGCTGTAATTTCTAGTGTAAATCGAGATAAATTAGCCTTTATTTTCTTACAATACTCTCCATCGAACAGAACTGCTACGAAACCAAGTTATTTGATAACCATTTCAATTACAATCATATCACAGTTTTACACGTTTCTTTATACATGGTGACATCATCTTCCATTGCGATCTACATCCAACGATTTCTACTCTCAGCAATTAGAGAAAACATCTTATTTTACAATTCCTCTTGACATACTTGAAACCATGTATTTATATTTAAAATCGTTATTTTTAGTATATTGATTAATAGACAAAGAGACTTGCTTTTTTCATCATTTTAAATAATATACAAAACTAAACATGATTAAATCATATAGAAATTTACAGAAACTGAGAATCGCTTTGTGAACCGGTTGAATAGCTTTGCTGCATAAATTATGAATAAAGAATAAGTAATTTGTCGTTCATTTCTCATTTTTCAAACAATACGAAACATAAATTTTTCTGCCCCCTGGAGGTATTGTTGAATTCTGTAATAGCTGATATTATCGATTATTTCCTAATAGTGTCGTGAAATTACAGTAGTCGTCATGTATATGATTTCTGTTCAAGGCTTATGTATTATACAGTTTTGCTTTCATTAAAGCCTGCTGGATTTTCTCAAATTGTCCTGAAATTTCTGTTTCTATTTCTTGATTTATATTCGCAATACTCGAAAGCTCTTTGGAGACTACTAAAGTGCTTTTTCTGGAAGTAGGGTTCAGTACGTTCATTACTTGATAGCTTTTTAACGAATGCCCCACCAAATTTAAAAACATTTTTAAAAGAATTTCTTCCCTTTTATTAAATCATATTGCTCTGATTATAAAATCAATATTTATTATATGCCTCAAAATTTTCTAAAATTTTTAAAAAATATGAGGCCATTAAAAATTTTGAATTATTATGGCTCTTTATTTTCCAAACATATACATTTTAAAAATTGGAATTTGAGCATTTTTTTTTCAAATAACCAATAATTTTTTTCAATAAGTTATGTTACGGACATTCATTTTTATTTATATAGATGACATAATTTTACTCTTACCCAGTAAGAGCAAATAATAAGTATTCGAAGTTTCATCGCAATTGGATGACAAACATTCATTTTGATTTATTTTGATGATCATTCTCCATTGTCTTATTCTCTTTGTTAAATCCTTTATGTCCTTGTGTTTATAATCATTTATTGGTCAATAGCTACTTTCAGTTTGAGTTTAATTATATTTACGTTTTGATTGAGAATAACACTATGGAATTTTGATGTTCACCCCACTGAACAAATGATAAGATAGCTGATCTTGCTGTTGAAACACCAGAGCTAACAACCCATCTCTAAGCTTCTACGCCTTTTCAACGAAAATTCATGATTTTCAATTTCACGAAAATTCATGATGAAAATCTTGAACCCCGACGTCAAATTTAAGGAGCACTGGTCAAGCATTTATAACGATATTTTAGTGGAATCGGCTTCCGATTCTGGAGACCTCCGACTCCAATATTCTATAAAATTTCTGTAAAACTACTTAAATGCCTGCGAGAGTTACAAATATTACAAACAAGATTTCTGAATTTTGAATTCTTTTGTTAAGGTGTACGTTCACATTAGAAGATTTTTTTTTTACTTTGAGCTATAAAAATCCATTTTTTTCACAGTAGGTCTTTAATATATGTTTAAACTCATTTTAGTGAGAAAAAAACAAATTACACTAATTATTAATTAATTAATTATTATTTAATCAGCTAATCAGCATATATTTTTGAAACATGATACCTAAACATGAATTCTATTTGGTACAGACACACAATTCTAGCTGGAAATTAGGCCTATTAGTAATCTTTATTTTGTTTTACTCAATCAAGTCATAAAAATGTATAGTTTTTTTAACAATTTTTTCATCAATGATGAATAGAAAAACTTTTTTAGGATTTTTTCTGCAGTTCTAACACTTAAATAGCTATTAAAACTTTATTTCTGTAAATATAACTTTCATTGATGCACAAAACATCCACTGTCTCATACAGATTATTTTGAAATATAAATGATTGTATTTCGTTAATTTTTGTTGAGTTATGTTTATTTGAAAGAAGCAACATAATGGAAAAATATTGTTCTTCATAAAATGACTTTCTTAAAAAAACGAAACTAGAGTTTTTAATGAAAGCACCTCAAGAAACTCCTTAGAACGGGAGAAATATTTCTAATATTGAAAACATCTAGGGATTGTTTGAAAGCCAAAGATTTAGAATATTTTGAAACAATAAAAAAGTATTCCATATTTTGAATGATTTTCGAAGTTTTATGTGTGTGTACACCGTAACTAAATAATAATTTTCAGCTTTGTGACAGCCTAAAAATTTCTTGATGCCAAGAATAAATGAGACTCAAGCTTTTCATTTCACAGAATACACAAAAAAAAGGTTATTAATGAGCTCACTGATATCAGAATCAAATCAAAATTTTTCAGTTGAATCAAAAACTGTCATAAAGTTGGTTCTTTTGCCCTAGCTTTATATGGTGCGAAAGCAAAATAATTTTTCATCCGCTTAGGGTTAAGGAATCACATTTATTTCTCCAGTACTTTTTTTACCCGATAGTTTTATTTCCATAGTTACCAGAAGATTCTACTTTTCTTCAAAGGATAATTAAACATTTTAAAAGTTCATGACATTTGTGTTCGTATATTTAATGAATGACCAGTTATGGTACCATATTGCTTTCTTTTATTCATCAAGCAAGTTTAACAACATACCTCCGCCACCACATGTCCCTTTGTTTCATCTGATTTATTTGTTTGAAAAATAATTGCTTTCAAAAATCTTTTATAATTTAGCTAATACATCACTTGAATTTAGTGTCCTAATATAGTCCTGGTACTGTGAAAACTTTTTTTTTCATTTAAAATCAGCACATCTTATTTGATTGAAATCAGATAAAACACTGCAAGCTAATGTGTGAAATTTTTTTTCTCTGGGTTGTTCCTATTGTTTGAAATGTTTTATAATGTATTACACGTTTCAAAATCAGACATAGTTCATTCCAATCCTCTAAAATGTTATCAAAATGAAAATAAAACTAATATTAAGCCTTAATTTTCTTTTTAGAATGCGAATTCTGATCTGAAAGATATGTTACGGTGTTAAATGTGATGCGTTACTGAATCATGTGGACAGTATCAATTTCTTGCATTGGATTTGTCCAAACAACGATCTGTTTTTTAAGAATTTAAAGCATTATTACTCATAAAAGCACGACACTTTGAAATACAAGCGAATTATTTAAATTCTGCAATTCCGACTCCGAAGAGACGATTACTAAATTTGGAATTTTTAAGATGAATCGATTTTGGCAGTAGGGGAGAATCTAATTCATCCATATTCATTTATTCTTTTCTTCTGAAGGAATGTGCTTCATTGAAATTCATGAATATGAGAACTTCTGCTAGTTCATTTTATTCTTATACGACACAAATAAAATACGTGTAAACTTCACAGAATAAGGATTCTTTGAAGAATGGCGTTAGCTTCTATTTCGGCCTTTTTACCTATTATTCTTGTTGCTTTTATTTTTTTTTTTTCTTTTGCAAAGAGGCGAACATTTTCACTGACTGCAAAATAAATAAAGGAAACGAAAAGTAAGCAAAAATCTTTTTTTTTTTTGCCTAATGTATTGCAGCAGCATCTATTTTTCTGAATTGCAGTATATTTTGCAGGCAGTAAAGAATCATTTCAAACCATTTTTCAAAAGCACTTCCTCCTTCAGAGGCCTTACTTCCAACAAATGTCTTTTTTCCTCATTTAACAAAGGTGTCATTCTGTATTTCAATTTATAAAGATCCGTATAGTTTCTTTCCTTAAACAAATTTTGGGTTAAACTCCAGAGCATTTTGTTTATTCAGCGTAATGCTGTTACTTATTCAATAAATAGCATACTTCACTAGCTTATGTAACAATGGCTTGTAAATGTAAGAAATTTCTGAAAATTATTTGAATTTAATTCATAATTTGCTAAGTTTCTTGACAAAAAGGCGAATCTAAAATATAATTTTTTTTCAATAAACCTTCTAAGAAATTTTAAGCAATGAAAGAAAAATGATTAAACACTTAATTAAAATTGTTTTAATAAAACAATTACTGCCATAATTTAGCATACTTTAAGTAAAAAAGTTTTTTTTTGTAGTATGGATAGAAACATAGTAAGTGAACAACTTTTTAATAAATGATCAAGTCTTCCAAAATTTATTGAGAAAAGGCATATGGTGGAACAGTTACGTAATGTAGTATATGGTGGAACGTAATGTAGTATATGGTGGAGCAGTTGTAGCACACTATACGGAGTAGAGAATAAGAAATTGCTTTCGATTATGCAGTTAAAGAGATATCTAATGCATTAAAACATTGCTTCTGTGATTAAGGTTTTAAGATATAGCTGAATTAGCTGCTCATTTTTTATTAATGTTTACAATCACTTTTTATTAACGACCAGGAATATTTTGCTCTGTAGATTAGCCAAGTTTTTTTGTCAAAGAATAAGTCGTTAAGTCAAAGAAAAAAGAAAAAGATTTTTTTCCTTACAAAATATTTTTAATGGAATTTAAAAAAAACTCTTTTTGTACCACTCATTTACATACAAATTAAGAATATTCATCGAATTAAATTTTTTGCAACAAAAGACAGCTCATATCAAATTTAAAAACATAAGTTCTTGGTAAAATATATTTTTAAAATGACATAATTTTGAAATTAAAATGTAAAGATGTTTATTTCTGTATTAAAACAACTTTGGTGTCTTCTCTCTAGTGGATAATCTGAAAAATATATAAAAATAAATCGAAATACGCGCACAGTGCATCACTTTGTCATTCGAATTTTCAATCAAATTAGATAAAAAGTTGATTCCTATTAAGATTCTCGCTGCTGTCATTTATCGCATAGACTACCAAGAAGTATTTCAACACTTAAGCAAATTGTTCGTTCAACGATTTTAAGTTTTGTCTACTACGTCAGACCGAAGTAAAAACCGAATCAAAGTCTATGTTTACGTTTTACTAATTATAAAGGATAGATGTATTGGTTGGTAATAAATGATTTATTTAACCCCGAAATATATATATAATGTAATTATGAAAACCAGAAATATATAAAGTAATCAATTCTCCTTATTTAAAACTAATTTTCTTTGCCTATTTTTTACAATAAAATATGAATGAGCAGCATTTATATACATTTTGCGGACTTGTTTATCAAGGAAACATAAAAAGATTAAATGTGCATCAACAGACTTTCAAGAGTTAAAAATAAACAATCATTTTGCTTGATTATTCTTCTGATCTTTGTTATAAAAACAGAACATCTATGATTTTTTACTTAGAATTCTGATGTTTAATTAGATAATTGAAGCAAAGCGAGTGCCAATTATCTACTTTGTACTTGCATGCCATTCTAGCACCTAAATTATTTTCCTGAAATTCCAATTTCAAGAAGGTAGAAATAAACAAGGAGAGCTGTAATTCGCCAGCATCTATTAATTTGTCTCATTGAGATGCAAATCAATGTTTCTAGCTTAATGAGAATACTGCAAACACATGTAGACAGGGAATCAGTAACGCATTACAATATACGAGGGCCATTCAGAAACTAACCTCCGATTGGTCACAGTGCGGGTAGTGGGGGGAGTAGCGCGCCATCTGTGCATTCACGCACTCAGCAGGTCAGTCGGCATCAAGCCGTAGTCGAGTGAACATCGTACCTGAGCTAGTTTAGTTTTTGTGGCAGTTTGAAATGTGTGCTGCAATAGAAAATCCCGCCAAATGTGAGGTGCGTGCTGTTATAAGGTTTTTTACAGCCAAAGGATACTCTGCAGCAGCTATTCATCGTGAGCTTTGTGCCGTGTACGGACCAAAAGTTATGAGTGAAGGAGTTGTCCGTGAATGGGTACGTTTATTTAAAAGTGGACGAGAAAACGTTCATGATGAAGAGAGGAGTGGTAGACCATCATTGGTGACTGACGAACTCGTTCAGACAGTTGATGCAAAAGTTCGTGAAAATCGACGTTTCACAATGGCGGAGTTGTCTACTGATTTTCCACAGATTTCTAAGACTCTTTTGTACGAGATAGTCACAGCAAGATTGGGTTACCGTAAGTTCTGTGCACGATGGGTGCCGAAAATTCTTACCGACCACCACAAAACTCAAAGAATGGCCTCTGCATTAGACTTTCTGTCACGTTATGAGGACGAAGGAGAACCATTGTTAAACAGAATCGTGACCGGTGACGAAACCTGGATTAAGTACGTGAACCCTGAGACAAAAGAACAATCAAAGATGTGGGCACATTCAGATTCGCCTATCAAACCAAAAAAAGCCCGGCAAGATTTTTCTGCCAGAAAACTGATGGCAAAGGTGTTTTGGGATGCCAAAGGGGTGTTGTTGGTTGAATTCATGGAACGTGGGACGACCATTAATCAAGACGTGTACTGTGAAACACTAAAAGCATTACGACGGGCTATACAGAACAAACGCCGTGGTATGCTGACTTCCGGTATCGTTTTTTTGCACGATAACGCCCGTCCTCACTCTGCTCGCAGAACAACAGCCCTTCTTGAGTCCTTCAAGTGGGACGTTTTCAACCATCCACCTTACAGCCCAGATCTGGCGCCAAGCGATTATCACCTCTTCATGCATATGAAGAAATGGCTCGGGTCCCAGCGGTTTGATGACGACGAAGAGCTCAAAGATGCGGTCACAGGCTGGCTCAAGGCACAAGCGGGTGATTTTTATGCAGAAGGAATTTCAAAGCTTGTGAAGAGATACGATAAGTGCCTCAATCGTAATGGAGACTATGTCGAAAAATAGTGCAAAGATGTAGTTGTAAGATGTATATATTAAAATATTTTTACTTAACTTGGTGTATTTTTTTCAATTAACCGGAGGTTAGTTTCTGAACGGCCCTCGTATATTTATTGTTATAGGTCTCTATAGCTGTTTTTTTATATTTTTACGAATTTTAAAAACCAAATACAAAAGAAACAGTTTTAAAGATATAAGAAATAAAGTTATAAGAAATTCCATAACATAATATCTGAGACTTAAAAATCTATGAAAAATCATTTAGGAGCGTATTATTTTAGAATTGTACGGTATAATTCCTCAAAATCAGTAATGCATTTTTAAATAAATAATTTGTTCTAATTTGATAAATTCATGTTTTGATCTAAATTCATAAGGGACTGGAGTTTAATTCTCACTGCTTTCGACAAACAAGAAAGATAATTAATAATACTTCTTCAAGAATAAAAATTCCTATATAATTAATTTCTTCAAGATATCTTCAAAGTCATATCTGGAATCTTTTTATAGAAAAACCGAGTAAAATTTCAAAATATCTTCAAATTAAATACAAGAGGTTATTTATTTTTTTGTTTTAATGAATTTTCTCTGCTTTGACATTTTTCACTAAAAGTTATCTGAATAAATGACACAACAATATTTAATCTATTATAAAGAATAGTATTATTAAAATATATAATAATACTCAGTGAATTTCAATTACTCAATCAGTTTTCTATGTTCTTGCTAAGAAACTAATATATTTACATAACAAAAAAGACAATGTTCATTTCCAGATTGTTTATTTCACTTTTCCTTGGGATGAACTGTTAATTTATTTTTTTTCTTTGATACGTTTATTGTATAGCAGATAAAACTGAATTCAGATATAACTTCAGTTGAATTTTGAACCGCTTCAACAAATCATAAATAATCATCTGTTTTTCTATTGGGCGTAAAAAACATAACTTTACGTTTGCTTTTATCTTAAAAAGTTAATTTGTAGAAATAATTTTGAGTTGATAAATCATGGTGTAAATCGCCTCATTATATCTAAGTAATTTAAATTATATGCATGCCAATTTCGTTTGTAAAAAATATAAACAGAACAGAAGGAGTTAGGAGTCATTTTGTTCGAGAGAAGGCAGCCTGTAATGCGTTTCTCAGCATTGGTTCCAGAAGTTAAGTTAAACTTAGTTTTATGAATAGCGTAAATAGTACATACAAGCTGCATTATGCTTGCCTGGGTCCTGGCCTAAGGGTCTCCGTGATCTGGACGCCCTAGATTCGGGCATGGTTGTTCTATGTGTGAGACTTGTGAATATGCCCTCCAGTAAAAAGGGTTTGTGCAAGCAAATGAGGGATACGTGAGTGGCAAAGTCGTATTCTTGGCGTTTGTGGCCATAGTGCCATAAGAAATGATGGAAAAAATTCTAATGGCAAGTATCATAAGAAACAACACATCATGCAGCAATATTAAATAGAGTATGTTAACACAAATTTGTTTCCTTTTTGCCCATAAAATTTTAGTTAATCTATAATATATGTATCTACTAGCTGGTACAAGGCGCGTTGCTGCTGCAGAAGAAATAATTTTTGAAAGATCGTTTGAAATTTAAAATAACTGTCTTGTTCAATTTGGAATGACAGAAAGAATAAAATTTATTTTTGCATCGAAAATGAATATATTCATTGAAACTGAGTGATATATAAAGGAGAAGCGTAAATAATATTAATTATATTTTTTTTTAGTTTTAATATTCAAGATTTTAGGGCTGGCAATACTTTTTTCAATCTTCAGTAAAAACAAATAAGCGCAAGTAATAAATATTCAAAGTTTTACTGCATTCGGATGAGCGGTACGGCATCACATGAGATACATACAAACATTCATTTTTATTTATATAGATTACTTATTAGATAATTTTGCTGTCTATAATCATCCCATAACTGCAAGTTATAAGTATTCAAAGTTTTATTGGAATCGGATGAGCGGTATGGTAACGCATAAGAGACATACAGACAAGAATTCATTTTTATTTATATAGATAAAATTTAATACAAAATAACATCAGAAGAAATGTACATTAGTGAACCGATTGATTGTGCAATCCGTGTCTTATTCCATATAAACACAATTACTATTACATCTTAATGAGTAATAACATAAAACGACAATAAATTATGAAACTACACGGTATACAAATATCGTCTTTTGAATATTAGGATGCATTACTTATGATATGTTATGATATATCATAAACCATTATTTATGATATGTAGTCATTACATCTTAAACCATTACATATGATATGTAACCATACCATGGCTCTACAAATACATTTTTAAAGGTTAAAAAAAACTGTTAGTTAAACAAAAAGTTAAACATTAGAGTTAACATAAACATAAAAAATTAAACATGAATATGGGTTTCAAAATTCATTGATTTCAGTTAGCTTTGCAATATGGGTTATATATACACAACAAAAAGCAGGCATAAAATAATAGAAAAATGTTTCCGATTTTTTACAGCAAAATGTATTTTCACTGTATAGAATTATCAGAAGTTAAATATTGTTTAGTTCCTTGAAATTTATATCCTACTGAATTTTTTCAATATTTCAGAAAATGCTTAAATGGCTCAAGTGAAATATATTGTTCTTTGTGCAATTTATCTTCGAATGATATCGAACAAAACGAAACAAATCCACTGGATTGAGAGGCCTTGTAGTGTAAAAACAAGATTACTTTACACTTATTTTTAAAGACGCGAGTCGTTTAGAATTTAAACAAGTGCTATAAAAATACATACTTTACAAATGATAAGAAATTTACTTGACTTCGAAAAAATCACCTTCACCTCGGCAACGAGTTTGTAGAATGAATATTTTAAAAGCGTAACATAAAAGCACTAAAATACTTTAAATTAACTCCCTATGGGTACTGTTAAACTGGCGTTCCTTTAGAAGAAATAAGACTGTAAGAACGACCATAAAGCATTTCCAGTGAGGTCTGAGCGCACCGCTTGGGAGTAGGTTTTCTATTTGTTGCTTTTCAAACCAGCTGCGCTATTCTCAAGCGCTGGTTACGTGCAAACTTAGTGATGAAAAAGAGCACGACACGCAGTCTAGATTGCTTTGCTCAATTGAGTTGATTGAAACAATCGATGAAAACGTGTCACAACTCGTTGAATGTCTGCTTTTTTGCATATTCTTTGCAATTTTTAATACGCCATTTAATATTTTTTACAAAGTCATTTATGCTTTTTAAATAGAAAATGCCGATCTAAATCAAAGGATAATTCAAGCATAAAATCCTATTGTTAAATTTATCGCCACATGATGCATTTTTTTATCATTTAGGGTTAAACAAATTTTATTGCTTTTTAAATATGGAAAGAAATCTATTTCTCAAAAAATATATTTTTTTAAAAAAAGATTAATCTATATTACTATACACAGAATTGATTTTATTTTTAACAGAAGCTTAAGTTTGAGTTCTCTTTCATAATCTATTTAAAAAACTGCGATTTGCTTTTGTTATGAAGCAAAAATAATATCATTGACAAATTCCAAAAATTTAATTTCAAATTTTAAAAAAAGGTAACTGCGACTTCATTAGTAAGAATTTTATTAGATAGTAACTGGTGCCCGGAGGGTTGTAGTTGCAGAAGAAATAATTTTGGAAATATCATTTGAAATTTAAAAAAAGCCGTTTTGACTAATTACTAAGGACAAAAATATTTTCTTATCGGCAATGAATACATTAATTGGATATATAAAGGAGAAATACAAAAAACTTTTATTCTGTTTTCTTTCACTGATTATTCCAGTGCTTTAAGGTATTTTTTTTTTTTTTTTTGTTCTTCCGTCTTCAGGAAATAAATTTTTTTATCTGATCGACTTATGATCATCCAACATAAAACAGGACATGTAAAAAATATGATTCTCTAAATTAAATGTAGTGATTGACCCTGATAATTGTTGATGGCGATCGAGAATGAAGGTCAAATGGGGAACTGCAGTCGTTTGCAATCAAAAGGCAATGACGGGAATGCAAGGTATGACCACATCTTTCCCAATCGACTTTCCGACTGACCATTCTATCTTTAATTGTCGATAACACTGTGCGTCTTACTGTACAACTGGTCGATCTCACAAACTTTGTTTTCCAGCTAGAAAACACATACATTTATTAATTAATTACATATTATATATTAATTTATTTATACATGCATACATCCACACCCATGCGCGCGTACACACACACACACACACATATATATATGAAGGGGGGGGCAGAGATTCATACATAAGTCTCGCAATCCTTTCAAACTGGTTTAAACTGGTTAAAGACTTAAGGCGATTAATACAAATAATAACTTAAAAATAATAAAATTATGTTCTCACATGATAACTTGAATTTTGCGATTGCAGATTTCATTTTTATTTTTATTACTAGTATCGAATTTATCTTAAAAATTTTACAGTTGCTGTATTGTCATTTGAATTAGATTTAATAAAAAGTAATAATGATATTTTAATAATTCAGTAATGAAATAAGGAGGATAGTAGAATCCATTTGTTTATGAAGATAAACTGATGAAATATCCTTATAATCCTGTTACTTGAGATACCTCAGATGTTTGACGAACACTGTTATGAAGGTTCTTATTCAAGATACTATTCTCAAATTTGCTTACAAATATTTCCTTAGCAGAAAGAACTTGTTATGAAATTATCTAATTAATAGATGATTTTTTATTCGTCTATTAATATGTTCTATTGATATCTTTTTAGATATCAACATATAACTGCAATATATTTTTTATACATACAATGATGTTTCTTTTAAATTATGTTTTAAAATATTTATTTAGATTGTAATTAAAATAACACTAAAATAGATTCATTTAAGTATTTTTTTCACATCATTTTTTGAAATATTTCACAGTTCATGATTTAAACACAACCAGCGGGTGACCGAGCTCCACTCGGAGAAAACAGGTATCGAACCTAACTCGAAGATTTAAATTTTCAATTGTGATTTATCAAAACAATACATGCCATAAGAAAATTTGTGAAACTATTGGTGAAATGGTAACCGGTTAAAGTGCACCATTGTAAACTATTCTAAACAAAGTTAGAGTTCGGAAAGGGAACTATTCTATACAAAGGTAAAGTTTGAAAAGTCATAGGAAATAAAATGTAATTGATAACAAAAAATTATATAATTAAAGAAATGGTACAAAGTGAGCAGTGTAAAGATTGAAGTGTGTTGAAGTTCAATATTTTTGACAAATTTATTTAGAAAAACCAAACATATATACATACATAAGAAACATATTATAAACCTATAACAGCATAAACATAATAAACATTAATCATCGATTGCGAAGTCTTCCATGTTGTCCAAAGAAAATTTAAGTGCTGCCATCTATAACCATTATGGCGAACTAATAAAGTTTGAAAATATTCTATCTGTAACTCCGAACTGCTCGACCGTAGCGCTTCAAAACCGGCGCCAATCGATTCCTCGGTGCCAAAAACCCCAGACCCCCAAATTTACCGGAGTTTATAAATTCTGGGGCGATTTTCGACTTGGCAACCATTCCTCATATTATAGTATAAGATTTCATTTATATTCAAATTTGTAATAAAATCCTTAATAATACAAAGCACTTTAAATTGAATCTTTTTATCTGAAATTCCTCACTTTATGTGTATTTGTTTTAGGACAATGGGCGTGTCTTGAATGGGTAATTATGATGCGAAAATGTTTGAAATCTATGTTCGAAAATAACATAATGTAAATTTTAATTTATGAAGGTTAATGCTAAAATCAGTACGTTAATTTATCTTTCATTTAACCGACATTTCATTATAAGCTACATACGAAAAAATGTAAATTTTGCAGAAATAAATAAAAATTAAAAAAAATACGTGAAACAAATAAAATGAAATAGGCCTCGGTAGCCTGAGTCTCAGCCTCGTAACCAATTTAAGGAACTTCATCAAACCACAAAAAGGGTTAAAAAATGCCTTCTACTGCCAAAACATGCCATTATTTTATGAATTGGTTTCCATCTTATTATAAAGTCTACCTTCTGATTGCTTAATTTTTAAAAATCACTATTTAGATGCGTTGTTTACAAATAAGTTCAAATATTTTCAAAGTAGGTTGATATTATATATTATACTATAATAATATATAATAAAAATCTGTAATTGTAACAATAAACAGTCTAAACGGCGAAAACCGCAGAATGCAATAGATAATGAGCTGATTACCAACCCGCAGAAATCTCGGGATAAGCAGCCGGGGTGTGAAATCTAAAATAAGAAATAGAAGTAAAGTGAAATCCATTATTTGCTTATTATATTTTATGTTATTCTGTCCTACATTTTAAACAGAATTTAACTATTATATTCAGGCACAAAAGTTACAAGCCCTAAAAAATAATAATTCTAATGGAAATAAAATACAGCACATAATATGCAAGCTATACGAAAAGGAGAAATACATTAAAGTTAATAATGAAAATGGCGATGATTAAGGCTCAAAACTGTGTCAAATTTGAAACAGCTGATAGCTGGGGGAGGGTGGGGGGAGGATGTTGTGCTAAAGAAAATTAATGGTAGAGAATGAAAGTCCAAATTTTGACCTAAAAAATACCTTAAAGTGTTCATGCTAAATAGGCCATGCTTCAAACATTTTTTATGCGATTAAGAGTCTTCTCATTAACCATTTTTCCAGTGCTTTTGTTCTGATTCTAATGTAACTAAATGCTCATAAAATATTCTTTCATTGGGGCTGAAAAGCTACCCCTCCTTTACGCTACCTGCATCAGAAATGCATCTTTTACTCAAAGTTGGACAACATTTCGTTAAGCGTTTCATTCCGTAGTGTGACACTCGTATTGTTTAAGGTTCCTTTGAATAAAACACCAATCACGCTTCGATGCGTCATCCGTCGGCACATGACGAGTGACAACAACGTATCAAGAATTACAATCAACGATATAGATTCAAAACTGTATATATCGATTTTGTAACAATCGCTCTTATGTTGTTTACGCGAAGATGAAATATGCATCACATTAATTAGTTGGTTATGTTTTAATTACTAAAAACTTTCATTATCTTGCGAGCAACTATTCTCCACAAACAATTTATAGTCTAAATAATGTTTTAGTTCTTCAAGAGTTGGTGTCCTGGGTTAGGGGTATCGTATATTTTCCGTGATCTGGGAGTCCCGGCTCGGGCATGTTTGTAATTCTGTGTTCTATCTGTGAGTAGTGTGAATGTGCTTCCCTGTAAGAAAAGGTTGTGCCAGTGGATGTGAAACATGAAGTACTCTTGGTCCTAGTTGGTGCTACAACAACGGACACTAATTTAGTATTAAATCGCTGACAACTATCGGTTTCTAAAATGGTAACAACAACAGTTCTTTTGATTAGATCAGCAAAGAAAAGTTATTTTGATGTCCTGAAGCAACAATATATTTGGTGAAAAAAAGATTAGATTTAACTTTTAGATAGGCGTTTTACTTGGAAACCAAATAAAAAAGATTCTTTGAAAATCTTGAAATGTTTAAAATGGCGAGATCACGGAACGACAAATTTACTTTCCAAACTTCAGAGCCGTAACACCCCGAAGACAATTAATCCATGATTGAATAATCATTCACTAGCTTGGCAAATACCGTGAAGAATTCAGGTCATGAACTTCAAGCGTAATTTTCACTTTTAGAAATTTCAATACTTTGTCTCAGACAAAAATATAGCAAAAATGAGACCCATTTCTTGATAAATTAAAGAGCCTCCTGTGCCAAAGAAACTCCCCAGCAGCCGTGCCGAAAAGCAAAAATTACATATATATTTTGTAAAGATAAGTTTTTCAAGCAGATAACAGATTCAAAATGATGGCAGATAAATTGTTTAGTTGTGGTACAGTACACGCATTTTGCCCATGTTTAAAAATAAAAGTAAAAATTACGAAGACTCAAAGAAAAGGATAAAATAAATGGACAGAACATTTTGCAATGTGTGCTTTAAGTGGAACGTAAATCAATAAACAGACGCTAAAATTCCTTTATAACCAATCTTTTTTATAATTGGATTATAATGCTATTCGTCAATAAGTTATACTTGAGCATGAATACTAAAAATACCAATCAATCAAATGTTAAAATAATTTTAAAAATACAAATTATGTGAAGGAAATCTTCTTCTTAAAAGGGCGGTTTTAAATGTGTTTATTTAAGTAAATAAATTCAAACAAGAAATACAGAATTTTTCGAGACTTGAATTTTCAAACAAACTAAATGATGCCGAAAATTTTGAATTTTTTATATGTAGAAGATTTAAAAATATTTGTCCATTCCTAAAAATTTTTTGTGCATTTTTAATATACAAACATTAATGCTTAAATTTTTCAATGTCCAGTTAATCTATCATTGATTAAGTAAATATTCAAATACTAAAACTTAAAAAAATTGTCTTTTATCCTTACAAAAAAAAGTTAAATTATGAAAATTTGTAAAAGAAGATGTTGTAATAGAAAAATGTTTTGATAAACCCCAATCGAATTTGACATATAAATATTGGATGTAGTAAAATTGTTTACACTTTTAAGTTATTTGAAGTAAAGTATTCAACTCGAAAACAAAGTTAATGTCTTAATACTTTATTGCCCATTAGAGAACAATTTTGCCCACTCAATGCATTGACGAAATAATAGGGGAAAAACTAACTCTTTGGATCATCCAACAGAGGGCTTGTCTGACAAATGTTAATGGTTACACGTAACTAATGTTGTATCACAATTCTAATAGGAGCGACTCTTATCGCCTGTGTACAGTGTTGGTGTCAAGTACACCGAACGGAACACTCCGTGGCTATTAAATACTGTCTCCTTACGCATCGCTTATGTTGAACTGGATACAATGAGAGGACTTACGATTTGTTTTTTAGACATTAACGTGTTTGATTTTTTTCGCCTCTGGTTTAAAATATATATATTTTTTAGCGTGCTGTATATATTAAACCGCTTTTCTTGTTTCTTCTTTGTTACGTACAGCTCTTCTCGCGATTCAAGCAACCGTTATGGAATGCAATTAACCAAAACCGAGTTTTACTGTATTGCCTTTTTTATAGAAAAGGATTTTGCAGTTTTACCTTACATGTGATTTTCTATTTTTTATCTCCGTGTTTCCTGAGGCTGTTTTTATTCAGTTTCTCCGCTAAACTAAGGCGGTAAATGTTGGTCAGAAATTATACGCTTTCAATCAGAGAGATAAGTTCCTCAATGAGATTCACATGTTTTTTTTTATTTAAATTAATTGTGAGATTCAGCAATGAAATGAGACATTTCATTTATTTCAACTAGATATGTTACGTGCGGGAAATTGTTTTAAACGTATAATTTAAAGAATTTTTGTGTCTCATATTATTTTAATTGCATATCTTTTGTTTAGTGTAATTTTGAATTGAAACCCATGTATTCCTTTTATTATTTTAATAATCACATTTTTAACAAATAAAAAAATATGGTAAAGAGCAAAAAAAAATTCTTGTGAATATGTTTATAGAATCAGATAAAATAAATTTGGTATTAGTTTACAATTACTCAGTGATATGTATTACATATAACAGCTTCACTGTTTTATTAACAGAAACACACACACACACACACACACACACATATATATATATATATATATATATATATATAATGAATGTGCGTGAGTGTTTAAGCATCTAATATTTTAGAAGCATATTATTTTTATTTATTGATAGATTGATTTTTGCTTTTTTCTGTTGACATCGATAAATAATGTGCATCATCTCAGTAGTTATGTTAGCAAATTTTCTTGAAATTTTATGTTTTCAGCCATTCTTTATCCCCATGTCCTACGACCACATTTGCAAATTCGATAGCATCAAAATTTTTTTCGACTGGTAAAGAAAATTTTAAGGGCTCTTTTGAAAAAATCAATCTTTCTACATTACTGATTTCAAGAATGTCAAAGCTTTTAATCTGCCGCACTGAACTGAAATCTTGCTCACGGCATATTTTGCTTTTTCAACTTCAAATAAGAGATGGCTGTGTATGTATCATGTATATTATTTTCAAAATTACTTTTGTTATATAAAAATCTGCAGTTATCTAAGAAATTTGATATTTCATTTTTTTCACAGTTTGTCATTAATGTATGTTTAAACAGATTTGAATGAGAAAGAAGGGTATTCCACTAATTATTAATCAATTAATTAAAATCTAATGGGGAAATTAGCTTGTTTTTTGAAACATCTAATCTTTTGAAATATATATGTTACATTCTAATTAGTATAGACATACAATTCTAGTTTGAAATTATGCCCACTATTAGTTTCAAGTTTGTCTTCCTCAATCAAGTTATAACAATATAGACTTTTTTAAAATTTTTTCATCAACTATGAATAGAAAAAGCTAGATTTTGGCCGTAATTTTAACTTTTAAATAACTATTAAAAATGTAATCCTATAAATATAACTTTGATTGAGGCGCAAACATACACTGTTTCATGCAGATTATTTATCTATAAACAAATATAATTTTTGTTGAATAAAGTTTATTTGAATGAAACAACATAGTGGAAAAATATCATTCTTCATAAAATGTGTTTTAAAAAACGAAAATGGCTTTTAGTGAAAATATCTCAGGAAAAGTCTTTTAACTCGAGAAATATTCTGAATATTGACAACATCTTGGTATCATTTGGAAGCTAACGGATCAGAGAACATTTTGAAGCAATAAAAATATTCGGTGGTTTGAAGGATTTCCGAAGTTTCAAGTGTGTGCCTACACTTTAAGCATTAACGTTTTCTTCCTAAATAAACCAATAACATTACTAATTTCCAGCGGCAATAAAACTAGACGAGTGACTTGCTTTGAAAATTTCACAAGCAAAGAACCTACATTCATAAGTTTTAAATGGACAATACTTGAAATAACTAGAGAAAACGGTTTCTCCCTAATGTAGTCAGTTTGAACACATTTTGCCAAATTAATTCGGGTTCTTCCTAACTCCAGTCAATTTAAGGGTCTCTCTAGATCTGTGAGTTAAAAGGCTTTTAACTCACAGCTCTAAGGCCTAGTAAATTCGCGTTTTGAGCTGTTTCGGGTTTTCACTGTAACACACACTATACATGCACAAACACAGACACATACACATATGTATAAACACAGACACACACACACATTTATATATGTATACACTCACACATGTATAGATGAACACAGACCCACACGCATATGTATATATGTACCCAGACACACACACATATGTATAAACACAGACACTAATATGCATATATATATATATGCATATACATATATATATTTGCAAATATATATATATATGTATATACATATAAATATGAAATTAGCCAATCTATCCTATTAAATTGATAAATCGAAAGAACTTAAACTATCTATTCATACTGTCTTGATGAATTGTCTGTGCTTCCGAGATGTATTCTACGAGTAGACTCAGATGAATATTTTTTTCCAAAATAAAATTTTCTGTAAGGTTTTTAAAAATATACAAGACAGTATGAATATCAGTTTGCCGTTTAAAATCAAGAACTGGAATGTTCTGCGATCTTTCATTTGAAGCTGTTTGTGTATATTTGGGTGGTGAGAAACTGAACTTAAATTTTTTTAAAAATTTAATTTGATAATAGTGGAGAAAAATTGCATCTCAAATTTAAAAAAAATATTTAAAAAATTGGTTGGAATATTACATTATCCTGAGGTGCCACAAAGAGCTTAATTTTGTAAACATTTTAAAATGGCTCGTTTAAAAATGTGTTTCGGTTTTGGTTTGGCAAAAGTGAAAAAAGGTTCTCGCTTAGGTACAAAAAGAATAAAAACAAACCTTGGCGGCAATGCTACAAAATCTTGATGTGTCAGAGACACTTTAAAATTTAAAAAATTGTAAATTTTTATTTAATTTTTATGAATGTTTTGTACATATAATGTTACAGAAATGGTATATTATACATCAACTTTAAAAGTTTTTAAAAATTATTATTGCTAGACATAATAATAGTAAAGAAATATTTTTAATTTCAAATTTTGTGTTTCTTACTTATGTATCTCCAGTGATTACAAATATTACAACTGCTAAATGTTTATTTCTACATCAATGCCTCATTGAATTGTTTTTTTTTAATTCAATTTTTTCACATTCACATATGAATCAATTTTTGCTTTTATTTATCCTTCTCTTGAATTTGATATTTTAAACCAATACGGTCAAATGTTTCTTTCCACTGCCTGCATGTGACAATGAAGCCGAGGTAAGTCAATAACTGAGTCCACTATACTATTTGGTTTGAAATATGTTTTAATAAGTGGGATTCAGCTGCGTTATTTTCAAGCCATGAGATGTAATATTTTGCATGAAATTTAACTTTGGAATTTTAAACTTCCTGATTGAGTCTCTACTTTTTATTTTCTTTTAAAACACACCGCAAATAGATTTATCTTTTAGTTTTACATTTATCATTCAACATGGACAAAAGGATATTTTCTGGAGCGGCAAAATACCTATTTCTTACGCATACAGACATTTAGGACCTTATGTACATGAAAGTTTCAATTGAATATTAAACTACAAAAGCCCATGCACCTTCCTATTGTACTCAGTCAGTCTTCAAATATATTTGAAGGATCTTTTCGACTTCCTTCTTCTTGTACTGAACTCATCTCCGTCTAATGTATAGTTACGAAATTTGTCTTGTCTTCATTAGTTTAGTCTGCACCATTTTTACCAATAACAAAGCCGAAAAGATTAACAAACTGATTACGTTAATCAGTTACTCATTAGACGGAGATGAGATGCCAATCTAACTAAACCAGGGAAAAATACTGACCCAATTTTCCCTCTGAGGCTGTCACCACATGAGAACAATTCCTTCCTTTCCTCAAAAAAAAATGTTTCACTGGCCCCTATTTGAAACTCTTTTTCAAAATTAATACACGGAAAAAACTTTGAAAATGTTCCAAAAAGTGTATTTTTATGAAACTTCAACGTCCTTGCAACATTTCAAGACGCTCTCCAATATTTTTCATATTTTTAATTCGTCTTATTTACACAAAAATAAATTTTTTGGCTATATTACAAATTAAAAATCAAAACTTGATTATATCGTAAAAAAACATTTAAATGTTGAAAATATTTCTATTTTGTAAATATTTGACCTCATTGTGACATCTCAAGACGTACTCTAATATTTTTCACTTTTATGTTTTATTTTGTCTTTAAATAATGTAACTTTCTATCTCTATTACAAATCAAAAATGCAAAGTTTGATTTTTTGTTTCACCCTATTGTATATACATCTGTACTGTATTTGAATATTCACCTTGGTGTGGAAAACTTTAATAATAGAAGAAAGTATCTCGGTAAAACCCAAACTATTCGATTTGGCGACAAATTGCGCATCGCCAAACTCAGCCCCTTTTTCTGCTTTAAGTTTTTGTTGTTTAACTTATAATAGAGCTAACTTACAACTTAGTACTGTTTCTGAATATTTTTGTTTAACTTTTGTCTGTCAATTGAGAGTGAAGCTCCGGAACCAGCATAACAGGTGCCATTAATTTCATTAATACTGATAGGTATAAATTATTTACAGTAAAAGATAATTCAAACGATCATGCAGCACTGAATCCAGTTCTGTTTCTTGTAGTAGGAAAGGGAAGATGCTTTGGTTTGGAAACACCATGTGTATGAAAAGCGTATTGCACCAGAGTGTGTTTTTCTTCAAGTTTGTAAACGTTCTGTGGGGTTTGTCGTAAATGTAGCACTGCCTATATTGATTGGAAAATCTTGAATCCGCCTCCTGTGATTTGAAACCTCAGGGAGTGACTATTGATCATATGTTTTTATATTTTAATTTCGGAAGGCTGGAATAAAGCTTTCTTTTGAGTTTATTGTATCTCCGTCCTGTTTGTTTCGAATGAGATATTAGAATATAACCTTACTGGTCCAATTTTTGTGCTAAGTTATTAGGGCTGACTCAGTCTCACCATGCTTGAAGAAAACAGCTTTTTTTAACTTCTGGATAGAGATACTTCAAACCTATTAATCTATCCTTAATATACAATTTTCCTTTCAAATCTTAGAAGCATTTTTAAAACTTGAAGCATAAATGTTTTTGGTTTTCCTTTGGTATTTTTCTATGAATAGAAATTAAATTAACGAAAGTATCAACCTTTCTAAAAAAGTGTCAAAATCTTGTGTTTTGTTTTTAAATCAATTGTTATGAGTTATGCTATGTCATTAGGCAGCACTATATATACAGATTTACTACCTAATTATCTTTTCTGGTCCTTAAATATTTGAATTAACAATGAAAAAATATAAAAATAATTACACGTCATTTTCTTTTAGATCTGTATTTCATATTCTTTCTATGTAAACATGGCCAATTTCTAAAAGTAACGCTGGTGCCGGCAACCGATAGCACGAAGCTTCTTGAAGTGAAAACCATATATTTGTAATTTATTCTGTTCTTCAACTTTTCCAACTGATTCTTTCTTATTTTTATAGTTAATCTTTTTTCAATTATAGTGCTTGAATAATCAAGCCCCCATACATTCTCATGGTATTTTTCACTTAACCTTAATTTGACAAGATGTTTTTTTTTTTCAAATATTTTTTGAATTTCTGTTATTTTCCCATGTCTGTATAGACATTAGGATCTCTGTACTATAAACAAAAAAAATATTATTTTCCATTTTTGAGATAATTAATGTCCGCTGTGTGTAGAAGTTTTCCTAAACCCACCAGAGTTTATTTATTTGATTGTTCGTTGTAGCGGACTTAGCCAAATCAAGGGTTAATCACATGTTTGTCTAGTATAGGTACATCACTGGGATTTTCCATGTTTTGGGATAAAACCCTGGTCAATTTTGTTATTTCTCAATGGTGCAAATACAAAATTAATTAATATATACCAAAATGCGAGCCAAAATCAAAGAAATGCTGTATGTTTCTATTTTTGAACGAGTACCAGTCACTGAGCTCACTGGTAAGATAATACTCTATGAACATGAATGATTTACAGAAAAATTACATTAAATCCTTTGCATTCATATTCTATAGGATCTCTTTTTTTGAGAAAACTTATTTTATTTAAATGAATAAAATTTATTTCATTACAACAGGATCATATTAATCAGTAAAGATTTGTCCACTCACTATTGTTATATTATGCTTGATAAGGACTAGAGAATGCTACTTTAAAATGTGTTTATTCTTAAATGCCCCTAACTAATATTTAGAGCATACAACTTTTTAGCTGAGTTATATAAATGTCTCGTTGTAAAGCAACACTAGGGCTATTTTGGAATGGATCATGTAATTTTGAACCGCGTCAGTCGACGAGAACCCCATCTGAGCTGGCATACCCCTCTGTACACCACATCACACCAACGGGACTACGTATGGCCCGACGGATTTAACTTGCAACATACTCCCTGACACAACAATTCATCGGTTGAATCGGTTCCCGAAATTGAAATCCTCCGATTCCGAAGTCGAGACCTTGACACCAGGGCACAAGGTCGGAGCATACAGGATGCTGGGTAAATAAAATTGATTTATATCTAAAATAATTTTAGGAACAAAAAATTGAACTCTTTGATAAATCTAACTTCCTGGTAACAGTATTTATTTACTTTACAGTTTTTAAAAGTCGCTGTATCTGCTTTAATTTTTGTGTCTGTAGAAATTAAAGCTATTCTTCTCAATTGTTTGAAAATTCCAAATGTACTTTAAAAATTTACTATGGGTATTTGCAATGTCGCTTATTCAATTCTCCCTCTTTTTTCGAATGGAGAAAACAAATGACAGGGAGTAATTTGTAGTATTACTCTTTCACCACACATGGCAAAATTCTCACTAGTATCTTTGGCTATTATTTGAAACTTAAAAAGTAAACGATAAAAAAATTATTCTATAGTCTATAGTCTATTTAATATTGTAGTTTTATAATGTGAAAATACTCAAAAGTCTTTAATAAAGTAAATAAATAGAATACTCTGTCGTATAAAGAATTTTTCTCATTTTCAAGTAACATAAAGCATTCGACCAAAACTTCTTTCTGTATGCAGTTTTTAGTTTTAAAAAGTACTCACTCATCTCTAAATAAACTCTTTTCATATAAAAGTGGAATCAAACAATCTAAGTCAAAGAAGAAAAAGTTAAATATGTAATAAAAATGACATCCGTAATAATTTTTATTGAACAACACAATAAAAATTATTACGGATGTCCTCATTCTAAATAAGTATACCCACTATTCTACAGAGGCAAACCACGATTTTCCGTCTGCTGAAGGCTGATTGTCTTGTCTTCGAAATAATAGCTTTACGTCTTCTTCCATCTGAAACTGGTGTCTTGAGAGTGATGCTTCACGGCTCTAAACTGATTTTTCGCCTGTGGGTAGGTGACTTCCGAAAACCGTCTTCTCTCCGTGCTACAGTGACTTTTTCCCTACTTCCCATTCCATCATTTGCTTTTTTTTATTTCAATTTCCATTCTTTTACCTCTTTTTTTTCACCAGCTATTTTTCCAAATTTCATCAAGTAAAGCAATTATTTGATTCATTTTTATCACATACCTTATTATTAAAAAGGACAATCCACGAAGCAACCAAAGTCAGTATAATTGTCAATATTTTTTTCAGATTATGAAGGAAAAGTAAGTATTCCTAACTCCACAAACATTTCCAAATAAATAATTTATTTTGTAATTTCGTAATACAAGAGTATTCAATATGAACAATGAGTATGGAATAAAATTACACCTGTTTAAAATAAGAAATATTGAATAAAAATTTAAATTAATTAAAAACCATTCTAAACTTGTATGAGGAATAAAACTGTGTTTCTTGTAAATTTTTACACACTAAATATTAGGAAACTAAAAAGCGTTGATTCGAAAACAAATTTTTTAAACATTTATTTCAAATTGGGTAGTTTATAATGAGATAATCAATTCTTTTATGAAAGAATAAATTAAATTACGTACTCATGAAGACTGAAATAATTGTAGTAAAAGTGACACTGGAAAAAACAATCCCTTCTTTCTAAAAGGAATATCATATATCTTATACGCCCATTAAAGCAATTTGTAGCAGTCTTCCCAAAATTTTCTCGCATAAATACAAAGGTTTTATCTTTCGGTTTAAAATTGTAGGTCTTTGACAAAGCCGTGAATGACATGAGTGCTCAGTTTTTTTTCATGGGCCCTCATATAAGCATTTATGTGTTCTCTAAACAGGAAGATTCTCATACATAACAGCGCATTTTGATATACCAAGTAAAACCAATATTTCGGTATCAATTCCGTATCATTGGCAGAGTTCTGTCTGTGGAGCTTTTTTTCCGATAAAACGCGATGATGCTGTCGACAAACACTAATTTATATATGTTTTCTTCAAACTAGGAAAACCGAAATTTGACCAATTGCAAATAAAAGATAACAAATTTCATTTATTTAGATTATTACATTTGTTGGTATGTGAAAGCAAAAATAAACTGATATTCAATCTTTTGACGGAGTTGTTTAAATCTTACACTGCACATGTTAAATTTGGGGGGGGGGGAGAATTTAACTTACTTCAGTTTTTACATTTCTGCATTATCACAATTACATTCATGGAAGATCACTTCATTGTCTTCTACATTTTCAATTCTATTTACCAAGCTCTTTCCTGTTCCTAGTTTTCGTGTTCTCATGCAATAAGACAAACTTTTTCAAAACGGATTTAATTCAAAATTTGAAATTTACAAATTTGGAACTAAAGTCCATTTAACAAATTTTATTATTGAAGCTCTAATGGTTTATCGTTAATGAGTTATCGTGTTAAAAGACAGACAGACATAATTTCAACCAGCTGGAATAATCTTCTCGAGTGAGTCTGTCATACTTAATAATTTTCTAATCCCTCTCAGTTACATGCGATTGTGGATTTTAGGTCACGAAACATTGCTTAGCATTGGTGAACGGGTGTTTAGAAATATATAAATTTTAGCTTGAATCTAGCTTTTTTACTAAATATATCATGAGAGTATGTGTTTTGGGCTCGTTGACACGGAGCAACAGTTATAGTTACATAATGCACTTATATGTATGCGAAAATACAGATCTAAGACAATCAGTCGTTTGATAGATTTAGCTCAAAATTTGATAAGAACTAATATTTAGATGCAAAATCTGCGCACCAAATTCTATCTTCCCTTGCATTTTGGAGTTATCGAGTTCACTTGTATTCGGACAGCTTGACTAAGACATTCCCTGAGAATGAAATTAGTTTGAAATTTGCATTTTGTCGTAAGTCGATACAACAAATTTCAAAATAGTTTCGAGATAAATGCCTTTTTGAGTTATTGTGTTCACAGATAAAGAGACAGGCAGATTGACAGGTAGACAAGACTGATTTAGTGCCGAAAAAGAGTTTTGAGGACTTTGGAAGCTCTGAAATGTGAATATTCAGGAAAACTCCGTGTTTTGATCGATTTTTTGACGGTTGCAATATTTCTTCTATAATTCATATACTAGTAAGCAAAAGGGAGACATTCCCTTTTTTAAAAAAATAATAGGGTAGCAATTTTTATTAAGGATATCGAACTCTTTCGCAAAATTAGTACTTCAATATTTCCTTTTATATGGAGTAAAAACTAATAAATATCATCAACCCTTTCGCAATGTGCGTGTCATATATGCTTCACCAGTGAACATCTCCCACAGTGGGGTATACCACATGTACACTTCTGGAAATGGAACTCATGAAACGGTGATGCATATGTGCATTTTAAACTGGAATAATTTTTAATTGCCACTAGATGGCTTCTTGTGTCCATTACTTTTGACATAAATATAGTTTTTATATCTTGACGTTCAGTTTGCTCATATGGAACCTAACTTCGGGGGAGATAAATGAAAAGAGCTAGATTGTGTAACTTTCCTCATTCTAGAATCATTTGTGTTTTTCTATTACTGAGTAACTGTAGTCTTTTCGGGTTTGCTATGTTATATTTTAAGTAGTATTTGGGTAAATTTCGTGCACTTCCTTTTTTTTCTTTTTGACAGAAATCTTTGGTTTTGGTTTATTATGGCAAAAGAAAAAAAACGCAATTTGGCAGAGTAAGAATGTGCTCAAGTTATGAATGAACCAAAAAATGCCTACGTCAGGTCTTAAACTATTTTTCGTGATTTTCTTTTTCAAAATTTGGCTTCGCAACGCCAACCCCCTTCCAGTGGGATGAGTGCTTTCGCGTACGTTTATCAAGGATAAGTGCGTTTCTTAAGAATATAAACATTCTGTACCAAAAATGGCTAATATTATTTTCAGAACTAAAATAGTTAATTTTTCAGAAAATAGAAGGGTACTTGCTTAAGACTTTGGATTCCTATATTGTGCTTCAGGTGAAATATTAAATATGAATTATTTTTAACTTGTTTTGTGAAACAGAACATATTTTAGAAAAAATTGCATTATTTTCTATTTCACGTCAGCCCTAATATTAATGCTTACTTCTTGAAATCCCAGACAGTCACGGAAAACAGATAAAGGAAGGAAGCCGAGAAAAAAAGTCTAATAATGAAAGAAAATTGTTCTGAGATCTTATGAAAAACAATGGCATTATTTAAAAAGCATGAATTCAAACAAGAATTATATTTCATGGCAAACAGTTTACAACTATATAAATAAATCCAATTCATCCATTTGAAAACTCGAAAGTTTTAGAGAGTTCTGAAAATAATTATTACTATGCGTTCAGAGACATAATCATAAATCATGTGCGACCAAATGGGCTTTTGACATATTTTTTAAATTGATTTTTAATTTAAACTTTCATTCAACCAAACAAATGAGAGAAAGAAAGAAACTTTGAAGTTTGATTAATAGTTCGATATTTTCAATGTGATATTGATAAGATTCCATATAT
>JAPMOQ010020853.1:107865-128394 GCA_026543055.1 Argiope trifasciata | reverse complement strand
TATATATATATATATATATATATATAAAGGGATGTTTCTTTTTTTAATAGTAGTCTACAAAACATCTCTATATTTTTAAGAAGTGCTGTGTGAACAGTAATGAAAACGAAATTCAAGGTCTTTGAATAATAACCCTTTTTGTACGGTAAATTCAAAATATAACATTGCGATATATTACTCGTTTAAGGGAAACTGCAGTTCACTTATTCCATAAACTCATGTGAAATATTTTTTCATGTTTTGGTAAAATCATAATCATTTTATTTTCTATGTGAATGAGGTAGTCTGTTATTTTGTATGGCTAAATTTTTATAAATGCATCTTGTATTTCCGAATTTCTAGCTTTATGAAGTATTTTCGATGTAGCAAATAAATAGAATACTAAAAAATTCTCACAAAAATTCCCATTTAATTGCCATGATTATACTGTGATTTATTTTGCATTTCATATCTTTGCAAAGCGCGATCGTCTAAACATTGAATTAAAAAAAAGCTCCATGACTGTCTCCATGAATCGACGACATGCGCATCGTTTAATAGGATCTTCTTAAGTCACTACAGATGTGGGGCATGTCATACTATCAATTAACGCTTGATATATGTCAAAGACTTTCTCAAAAGATTTGGAAGTTTGCTTTTGTTAAAACACACCTTAGTTTTTCTGATATATTATGAGACTGAGTTTTTTGTGTAAGGAAAGATTATTAAACAAATAATAAATAATCAACTCAGAGAAATTCGATGGTAAGATTAATTAGATCATTTCTATTTCCTTTTGGCTAATAAAAAATAACCATTTTCAAATACAATGTACGAAATACAAATATGAGTACTTTTCTAATACTAACTGATTACTGCAGTTCAGTAATTTTTAGTTATAATATTATTTATTTCTTTTTCTGTTTCAATTTTCAGTTGAGAAAATAAAATTATGTCATTCTTTTTTTCTGCTTTCATTACACTTCGTCCTGTTATATCATATTTATGATAGTCATTTTTGTTTTTGACGGAATTACAATATTGCAAATAAGTTATTTATCAAACTAATGCATTTTTAAATACTTTTTAAATTTTATTTTGATATTCTTTACTTTATCGAACAATTATTTTAGATTTTTTAAAATTGTTTTGCATGTAACAAAATATTAAGGAAGCAGACATTATATGTAAGTATCAGGAATCTCTGAAGTTGAAAATAAACTTCCCTGCCGACAGAAATCTGCATCAGTGACAAAAGTTTCATGATTATAAAACAATGGAGTTTTAGCTATTACTCTGTGGAGTAAAAATCAGAATAATCATTATCTGCCCTGCATTATTTTATTTAAAAATACTAATCTCAACTTTAGAGGGCATCACTTCGGTATTCCACACGTATGGCTCAAAATATAAATGAAAAAATGATGCCCTTAATGTGCATTTGAAGATGTAATTAAAGTAAAGAGAATGGGAAGAAGGTCACATGAATTCATTGGCAATTCAATATCCCCAATTCATACTCCTCCTCGACTGGTCCGTGACATTCAGTCTTTTCTGTTCCAAACTTCTAATAGCATTTTAAGGCGTGTTAAGGCATTTGTAGGTTATCGGAGTAAAGAAGAAGTTGACAGTTTCGCCCAAGAAACCATCAATCAGCTTTTCAGTGGAAGACCTGAAACTTCTATAAGAAGGGAACAAAATCTACAAGAAACAGTTTGAATAGCATGGCAAAATCCTCAGAGCAATGGAATCTGTTCATAAAGTTTTCAAAATACTTGAACTAAAATCTGTCTAATAAAAAAATCCTTTTTATCACAGGATATGACTTTTTTCAATCCCCGTTTTCTCCAATTATATACGAACAAAGTTGTTGAATGTCGGTGGAATAGCCTAGTATCCAACAACTTGCTCTTTTATTTTTGCTTAACACTTCCATACTGATAATAAAAATTTTAATATGAAAGAGATTTATCAATTTTCCTTCAAGAAAAGGAATCTTTAACATGATTATATTCACAAAAGATAATAGAAAATTACTTAGATTAGAATACACATATCAACATTTTTGAACAATCGTTTTAACATTCCTGACATTTTATTCATAGCACAGCCTTTGTTCTTATTTAGGATGGCATTTTTACGCAATTGCTTGCTTCCCTTTTAAAACATAGAAAAGTATTTCTTCATTTATACTTTATAAACGAATAAAAATAAATTCGATTGAGTTGAATACATATATATATATATATATATTTAAATATACAGCATATTGTTTGAATAATAATGTCATAAATTTTCTAAAAATTTCATGATAAATCTTTAAATGATACTAAAATTTATGTTTAGCATCATAGCCACACACTTGTAGTTCATTCCCTAGAGAAAACGATGTAATTTATTTAGGTACAAGTTTTGTTTGGATAAGAGGAAAAGTTTTTGGAGAAGCCAGTTTTAATTTTATTGAATTTGCTTAAATTTATGCTATAAAATGCCAACTTTCAAAACATTTTAATGTTTATATCGAATATTGACACCCTATTACTAATTTTGAAGAATCTTAATCCGAGAAATGTGGTTCGAGTATGTTTTCTCCTTGTGTTTTTAAAAAAGTGTTCGGAACGTCTTCGGGTGCCTTAAAGTAGTCTCGCTCTACTGCAAAGCACTTCTATTAATGCTTTCGAGGTCTCAAAATATGTACTTTAATGCCATTCTTTTGAACAAAAACCGTATCAAATTTTCCTTTATTCCATTAATAAATTCAACGCGTTAATTACGAAGAGACAGTTCTCTCTAAGGAAATAAGGAAAAGTTTCTTGATTTGCTGAACTCAGAACTTATAAATCCATTTTTGTTGGGGTTTTTTAATAAATAATTCTCAAATAATGACGGCACAGTGAGAAGAGGCTTTATTGTAGTCAAAACCTATAAGTTACATAACCTCACTTCATATTTCTTTTGAAGCAGGTAATTACTTAATAATTTCTGCAACTATTAAACGATAAACATTAGATATCAATTCTTTGATCAGATGAGACGAAACAATTAGAAAATTCTCTGATTGGCAGCCTCGATGATTAGGCGAAGCAGATGGCAGGACTATCAGAATTTTCCATACTTTCTTTAAATATTTCAGCGCTCTCAAATATCTTTGATTTTTAAAAAAAGTTAGCTATAGGGTTTTTGTACCATTTAAAATATTTTTGTCGCAGAAATTAGTCTCTTAATGCATTTCCTCATTTTGTTCATCCAGATATGTCATTTAAAAAATACTGAAAAAAATAAAATTTTTATTTGATTAAGAACAAATTTATTTTCAGAAAATCAAATATTGAGGTATGATCTGGTATTAGTGAAAGTTGAAAATATGTAGGATTATGGAAACGATTTTTAACATTCCGTTAGTAGCGTGCTCTGACATATACATCTGTATACGTTCCTAAGATAAACAAAAAAAATATTGATAAAAATTATTTTAAGTAGAAAGAAATAGCAACAAATCAAATTCTTTGATATTACATATATATTCTATTGTTCACAAAAGAATTAATACATTATAACTCATGAGAGTTAAGTATGCAAAAAGGAATAATCAAAGTTTAATGGTCGATCAATTATTTAATCTACATTTTAACCGTTTGATTCACTTCTACACTCTTGAGAACAAATAAATACTCAGTAACACAAGTTTACAGAGTTAAAATACAAATTTGTCCACTATTTTCGCATTTATATCCAGTTTTCTTTTGTTTTTGACATAGCTTGTACTTTTTAGGAGAGGAATTATCATTTTCATTGCTATTATTCTCTTTTTTTTAGATAATTTTTTCTTCGGCACAATTTTTTTCAAGAGCATGGCAGTGGATATTGGCAGACAACTGCATCTGGGAGATATAATATAGTTTAACACAGTAAAATTGAGAATAAAAACTTTAAAACAGGAACAAAAGTATTAATATTAATTTAAAACACGCTAAAAAAAATTGAAAGTAAGCATTACCTACAAAAGTGGCCGTATTGTATCTCACAGATAATCCATAACAATTGCCTTTTCAAATGTCACAGTTGAAGAGCGGAAATGGTATTAAAATTCTCACAAAAATCAACTAGGTAGATAACAAAAAAGAATTTCCTCTCAGACATAGTACCATCGAGTTATTCGAAAAATGAAATTATCAGGTATCTGTCAGATAAGGCACGACTAACAGAATGTGAATATGTATTTATTTTAAGGTATACTTACACTCCAGAAGATTTTTTAAAAATTTAACTTCAAAAATCCAATTTTTCAACAGAGATCATTAATGAATGTTAAAACGCCTATCAGTGAAAATAAACCATATTACACTAATTATTAATTAATCAATCAAATAATATTTGAGTTAATTAGCATATTATTTGAAACACGATATTTTAAATTCTACTTTGGACGGACACTGGATATTATTGGGTTGTTCGGAAAGTCATTTCGTTTTTTTTTTGTCAAAATGAAAATAAATTTTCGTTTAATGAATAAATTATTTATTAAATTATAAAATTGCCATTCTGTTCTAATACCTTTTGCCATATTTTTGGTAGTAACATGATTACACGCTCATAAAAGTTTTGGTCTTTGCTGTAAAAAAAAACTGATCGAGGTGGTTTTTGGCCTCCTCATTTGAAGGAAAAATTTTGCAAATCAATTCTGGTACTGATGTACTGTTAACACATCTTCTCCACACATATTGGCTAATTTATTTCTGGCTTGAACAGCATTTTTACCTTTTATAGCAAAAAAGAAAAAAATGACGAAAATGCTGTTTATTGCTCTCCATATTTAAAAGGGCACCATCCAAAAACTACTGCGAAGAATCAGCTGCACTTTTTCACACTCAAGCCTTGCTATATCAGCTCTTAAAACATAAAATGATTTTGTGGTTTAAGTATGAAATTGGGTGCGAAAAATGCAATTAAATCCTTTGTCAGGAAAAAACGAAATTACTTTCTGAACAACCTAATAAATTTAATATTAGTCTTCATATTGTCTGCCTCAATCAAGTTATAAAAATATATAGTTTTAACATTTTTTTCATCAACGATGAATAAAAAAATTCAGAATTTGTCCGTAATTTTAACTTTTAAATAGCTATTAAAAATGTATTCCATTAAATACAACTTTGATTGAGGTACAAAACATCCACTATTTCATGCAGATTAATTAGTATACAAATAATTGTATTTCGTTAATTTTTGTTGAGTCATGTTTATTTGAATGAAGCAACATAGTAGAAAAATATAATTCTTCAAAAAATGAGTTAAAAAAAATCGAAACTAGAGTATTTAGGAAAATTACCGCAAGAAAAATCCTTATAATTCAAGAAATATTCCTAATATTGACAACATCTTGCTATCTTGATACACCATAAAGGATAAACTTTTTGATCACTGAAATGCAAATAAATAAAATTAATCCTATGCATAATATGCAGTTGGAGGTAAATATTGTCAAATCAATCCTCTACGTTTCTTTCAACTGCTCTATCACTCTTCTACTCTCGATGAAATCACAGCTTAAGAGACAAATTATTCTCCTCAAATGTGATGATATCAAGCTAGCTATTAAAGTGAAGTCAAAGTAGCACATTACTTTGCTATCATCTTCCATGTATTATGAAAGCTGAGCATAAATTCTAATTAGAATTTAGTGGCATGGATGGTTTCCTGAGTGTCATATGTTACCACAAATGTGCTATCGAACTTAATTCTAATATATTCAATTCAATGCGGGCTTTTTCGAAGAAATTTCGTGGCATGGAATTTAATATTAAATCATTCTTAGTGAATTTGCAATCAATTCATCATTAGTGATGATATTTAATGCTTTTAATTGAGGGAATTCAAATTGCCTGATGTTAACAGATATTATTCAAATACATTAATAATTTCTAAAATTAAAATGTTTGACTAATATTAATAATTTCTAAAATTAATATTAAATATTTATACAAAAATATGCAGGGAGCAATCTGGGTTTTATTGAAAAAAAAGAATGATTCATATAATTTTGAGTAGAGATATGAATTGTTTTATAATTTATCGAAGTATTGCTCTTTCAAACTGATAAAAAAATCTGAACAATCGAAAGAAGCCAGCAACCCTTTTATCAGGTCGTATTTAGAGGATTTATTTCTGTTTTAAAAATCGATTAAATTCTAATATTATGTAAAAAGGATTGTTGTTTTACATTCCAACAGATCATCGCTTCGAATAAAGCAATGTTTAGACTTGAATCTAAAACAATAGCAATCTATCTTAATAATGATGCAATATTGACTATATTAATGAGATATGTTTTGCATGATATGTATTCTTTGATTTGAAATTATGAGTGTCCTGTGATTTTTTTTTCTTGCACGTTATTCTTTTCTTAGAAATTATCAAGAAAACAAAAATAACTTTAAAAAATATTGCTTAATGATTTTGAAGGAATTATTTTCCAAGAAGTTTTAGTTCTAGTAACTCTATTTTTTAAAGCTCACAAACTGAGTTGCTGATCTTTTTAGAATTGGTAAACCCTTGCCCCTGCACTTATTTCTATATTAATTATTTCTCAATGATAATAGTAAAAATAATAAATAATATCCAATAGATCATTTTTAGAAAATCAACAAATGTCTCTAGATTCTTGATACAGGGTCAACCAACATACACATGTGAATTTTATAAAAGTAACAATATCAAATAATACATTTATTAATCGCATAAGAATTATTTAATTTTTTTGTTATACTATTAGCAAATTTTGGATAATTTCGTAAATTATTTAGTATTTGAATTGAAAGTTTGATCCCAAAACGAGTCGCATACACTGTCACGATTTCATATGCAAATGTTCAACAGAGAAAATGACTTGTAAAGAATTTTCTTTTAGTTGTTCAGCAGTGTATTGTTGGTTTTAACATCAATCCATTGCCTTGTAAACATGTTAAACATGACTACAGGGCAAGAAGAAGCTTTGTTAAACTTACCACAGCTTCTCCTATATGATTTCAAAACGGCAGACAAAGTGAAAACCATTCAAGCAATTCAGTAATAAGAATTAAGCATTATTCAAAGATGGGGGGCCTATGTACGCATTCAACCCTAGTATGATTTTTGTAGTAAAAAACTATGTTAGCTGTCCAGAAATTTAGGAAATGGACTCTAATTAACACCATTAATTTAAAAATACCAGCGGGTGACCGAGCTAAGCTCGGAGAAAACAGGTATCGAAGGTAACTCGAAGATTTAAATTTTCAATTGTGATTTATCAAAACAATACATGCCATAAGAAAATTTGTGAAACCATTGGTGAAAAGATAACCAGTTAAAGTGCACCATTGTAAATTATTCTAAACAAAGTTAGAGTTTGGAAAGGGAACTATTCTATACAAAGGTAAAGTAAAGGTAAAGATTGAAGTGTGTTGAAGTTCAATATTTTTGACAAATTTATTTAGAAAAACCAAACATATATACATACATAAGAAACATATTATAAACCTATAACAGCATAAACATAAAACTTTATTAGTTCGCCATATTGGCTATAGATGGCAGCACGTTACCGCTTGAAAATTTAAGTAGCCATTATAGCGAACTAATAAAGTTTGAAAATATCCTATCTGTAACTCCGAACTGCTCGAGCGTAGCGCTTCAAAACCAGCGCCAATCGATTCCTCGTGGCCAAAAACCCCAGACCCCCAAGTTTATCGGAGTTTATTAATTCTGGGGCGATTTTCGACTTGGCAGCCATTCCTCGTATTATAGTATTAGATTTTTTATTTCATTTTTACTTGATTATTTGAGTGCAAAACTGGAATCCGCTTTATCTTTAAAGGCAGGGTAAACAATAAAAAGCATTTCTCATCTTTTTCTTAAATTAATTTGGACTATTTTCTGGATTAATTAGATTACGTAATGTTTGAAAGAACTTAGACAGCATTCAATAATCAATGTAAATGTTTAGAACAGATTTTGATACTGACTATTAACTGCAGTGAAGGAGGCGCATTTCAAATTAATCGAAAATATTTATGCAGTGCTTTATAAATGTTGCTATCTGGACATTTATCCCAACTATTCTTTTTATAGTGTTTCAACATAATACATTTTATTAGTATAAATTATTCTTATTTCGATTTTCTCTAAATTATTTTATTTCCTTTTCATTTTGACTTTAAGGGAACATATTGGAGATTTATATCTAACGTGCATTAAAACTAATATTTTAAGTTGTATTTAACTAAAAACTAATAATTTAAGCGTATTGTGTAATTTATAACTGGAGTTTTATACTTTTGCGTGAAATTATTAAAAATTCTTTCACACATTCTTATTCACATTCTAACTAATCTTTTTCCCTAAATATAGTAAAAATGAAACTTTTTTTTTCATTTTTCTCTGTTTTTGAACTTATTAGTTGGGTAAAATTCAATAACGCATAAAATAATTATATTTACAGAGATCACAAACCTTGAGTACAGTTTTTGTAATCTGTGATTATATATGAAAGAATATGAGTAATTCTATAAATTATGGTTACTAAATGTCATGTTTCATAAACAATTAAAACTATGATTCACAAGGATTATTTTGCATTTCATTCACTATTAAATTAAAAATATATATATATTTTCCTTGCAAACTATTCAAATGAAGCAAATACTAATATATTCTTCAACTATATGTTGCATATTGTTGCATATTTCACATTCCTAAACTATAAGGCATATGAAACAGTTGAAAAACTGTTATTTTGTAGCATATTTTATTTAATGTCACAAAAATGCCCATCGCTTTCCGAATGGCAAGGAAAAAAGAAAGCTTATATTCATTTCTATTTGAAAAGTATTTTGAAAAGGTGCGGCCAAGAAATAATTTTTATTTGAATGAGAAAGATTCAATGAGAACCGATTACTGCGCAAAACAATTTCTATCACCGTGGAAAGAGTAACAAGATAAACATTTCAATAGTTTCTTTTCAGGTTTCAATTGCTTTTCTGACAGTACTATTCAAACGAAATGAAGCATTTTTGCCGAAAGCAGAGTGGATCTAGAAACGGAAGGAGAATGGTATTAAACAAGGACGGGAAGGCAATTACAGATAAGCATGCCAAATCGATTTCTCGACATCGATTTTATGAAGCTATTTTACTTCTTGGGATCCAAAAACTCGTAGGAGGCCTTCTGGTTATTTCTCGTCATTTCATGTATCGAAAATCAGTTGAAATGTGAAAAAATTTCATTTAGAAATTCCTTTTTCTAACAGAGTCCATTCAATCGTTCACATCAAAAGAGATTCAGTTCTTTTAAAAACAGTTATCAATATCAAACTAAAAACCAAAGGCATTAAATGTAGTTGTTTATTTCTAGTAGAAACAAAGAAAAAAATATGAGTGACATTGAGAATGAGCAATTTGTGTATGAACTTTTTAAAAGAAATTTTTTGCATGGTAATCACCATTTACAATCTGCATTTCTTGGAGTAAAGAAAAAGTTATAAAAGTTATCAAGGGAACGTTCCAATAATAAAATATGGTAACGTTGTATGAATATTGCAATTGCTCAGTAGAAATCAACTCTTTTAACATATTAAGTTCTTACATTTAAAATTAATTTTGATAATTCTGTATTTCATCAAATTTCTGCAGCTCGTTATTCATTATACAATTGTAAAGAAATTAAAATGCTAAATCAAATATGGCCGAGAATCACTCATGAATATTTTTTTCATTTTCTTTGTAAAGAAATATTTTTAAAAATGAGCTTTTCACCTTAAATTTTGGATCGACATAGTATATCATTGAAATTATTTAAAGGATCAATGATGTATTGTTAATTATTTTTGTGTATAGGGATATGTTGTGTAAAATGCTATATAAAATGTTTATAAAGGGCCATTTGGTTTTTCAGAAAGTTCTGTAATTCAATTGTTCATCTATTGCCTGAAAAATCGTGTTCTAGGTCTCAATAAGGGATTGAAACTAGACTTTCTTTTTCATTAAAGTTCGTTTTCTTTGCTAAATTTTAATTCAGACAAATAAATAAAGGATACATTAAAACATTATTTTTGCTTTCTTGCTTTACTATTATACAATGGGCCGAAATCAAAACCTACCAATATCTTGCAATGTTATGACAATTCGTTTGAATTTAGAGGATTCTCTACAATACTCCGTAGGAGGCTGAATATAACCAAATTAATGTCACAGCAGTAATTATTAAAACACCATTGTGAAATATTAAACAAATAAAAAATAAAAATAAAATCATGTGATGTGATGTAACACGCACCAAAAGAAATCTGTGCAAAATCAGACAGGATATTCAGTTTTATGTATTCCGTTTGTTCTAAATTGTATTCTAGAATTCATATGTATCCCTGAATCATAGTTTTTTCCTAATGCGTATTTGACAAGATAATATGGTGATGTTCAGTTTTTCGTGACTAACAGATTTTAACATCTGAATGTATCATGAAAGAATTCGAATATCTGTTTAACAATTATAAAGTAGCAATGCTTAAACTTTCAAATGAAAAGAGAATTCATTTCTTCTGATAGGTTGAAAAGTCTACGAGATACATAGTCTACTTAAATTAAATAGAATTAGCAACATTTATTGATCTATTAATGTGTTTCAAAAATATACAAAAACACTTGCTGATTCTTTTAAAGGCGTTAAGGCTTAATTAATGAAAAATAGGCAATATTTTTCTAGGGATTGATAAATTCAATATCAAATTGATCTTATCGAACCGGTGATTGAATCAACTCTACTCAAATGAATATTTAATAATTATCATTTTAAATCCCAATAAGCACTTAATTTGAGACTGAACGCAAATTATGCGCCCGTTTTGTTTCATGCTTCTTAAATTCGAATATAATTTATTAAATAAAGTTGAATAGAGCTCTCTAATATTAATATTTGTTTTTGACATAGTTGGTGAAATTAACTCATGTAATTGGAATGAGTCTTGCAATATGAATTTTTAATGATTAGTTGAATATTTATATAAATATTTCCTTTGACCTAGATACATTAATTTGAAGAAAATTAATACATAGTTAAGAAATGAATTCTTTTATATTTATGAAAATTTAAATTATTTATTTCTCATAATAATCAGAATTGGAAATATACATATCATTCAAATGAATTGATTTATAGCAGTGATTGCAAGTATTTAATCGTCTGAATGTAATTGCGTTTCAATTGATATAAATTAATTCATCCTTTAATCTTTGCAATTTTTCTTAATTTAAAGTAACTACAAAACTCAAAGAATCACATTTCATAACTTATTGGCTATAGTTGTACGTGTCTGACATATAACTTAACCATCAGTACCCGCACAGCGTTGCGCGTGGTATAGTATTCAAGAAGAAATATTAGCTTTCAACTGAGAGTGCAGCAGTAAAATTGCATTTTTTAATGGTTATTACTTATGGATAATATGTGCGTTTGTGTTTGCTTTATAACTGCATCTACTTGTATTTTGGGTAGCTGTGATTTCTGTTATATGAATTTAAATTCCTATCAGTAGAATAGTCTAGTGATACAAATTTCCTGTATTGATTATATAACTGAATAATTTGATACTGAGCTTACAATTAACATAGCTAACATATTTGAATAATGTATATACATGAAGCTGACTCAGAATCGAATAATGTGTGAAAAAATTGACATATTAATTACATTTTTGTCTGATGTACAGCCGTTTTAGTTTTCCTGATACGTTAGTCGTAGTAGCTCAAAAGTGCAAAACAAAGTAATATACTTAAAGAACAAAAAAAAAAATTAGGATTTTTTAAATTCTTGATTTGGCGCTTGATAATACACTTACATAGTTTCTGCAAAAACTATGATGTGTTTCAAAGCTGAAGTTGAATCCTTTATTACCTTTTAGTTTCATTTCAATCATCAAGATATTTTGACTTGCGTATAACACAAAACTGAAGTGTCTTTATGGTTAGTCATTTGAAACAATATACAACTTGAAGAAAGTTGTAGGGAAAATTTGTTTTATATTTTGCATATCGACATCAGAAACTTAACAAATTACCATGCATATGACAGAGTAATGAAATGTTTAATTAATACTTTGTATACTGAACATAAATTCGATATTTAAAGAGCATTATGGCTATTGAAATAAAAAGAAAATATCGAATAATTCAAACGAAATTCGGTGAATGAATTTAATGCACAGAAAATATATTCATATAAATAAAAATCGTTGATATAGTCAAATTAATATTTTCTTAAAAGTTAAAATGGTGTTCATAATATATCGAAGACCAAACTTCGTTCGGCCGTTCCCCTCCCCCTTTTTTGTAAAATCGGAGAATCCCTTTTATTTGGAGAAAATATTTAGATAGAAACCACGTACTGATTAAATATGAATGCTTTTCAGTTTAACCTACATAGTAACAATTCATTGAAAGAAATCAGGAATCATCACTTCATTTAACATATTCGACACAATCATTTATCGAATTCATTTGATCTATCATTACTGATATTTTTGAACTGACTCTCAGCTATGACATAGAGAAACTGGAGACAAGACGGTGCTATGTTAAAAGATAGAAAAAGACTCGATGTCTTTCCTGACAAATGTGCATAAAATCTCGTTTTGTCAGGAAAGGCACTTATACAGATAAAATTAGAAAGTGAAATATTTAATATAAATACGTATGTAAAAAAATAATGCGAAAAACGCGATTCGAACCGAACAGAGGACCTTCAATACACGCGTTATTTATGTTTTGATCACTAACCTGTACGCCCAGGCTCCGACGTGGAAGTTTAATACACTAATTTTGATAGTTAGTTATAAAAAAGGTTTAATTATGTGAAAACGTGCCTTTTTTCAGGAAAAACACCTATATAGATAGATTTAGAAAATAAAACCGTATCTAACTATAAAATTTGATCGAAGTCGTTAGAACCGTTTCCATGAAATAAATAAATTTATTTCATTCATCTTGGAAATAAAAAAGTTTATAATATAAATAAATGATTTCGAAAATAAATAAATAAAAAAATCATTCTTATGCCAACTCTCTGGCTCCAGAAGCCCAGACTAAGAATGAATGGAAAATCATCTTTTAATTATTGGTTTGAAAATATTTAAAATATACTTACACATAATTTGCTGACATTTTTCTCTATGGAATGGAGAATATTTCAGAAATTGCAAAGAAAAATAAAAATTCATTCCACTGGATTTAGTTAAGGAAGGAAGAACAAACTGTTATGTAAAGGAATTCAGTTATTAATAATAATCAAATATTATTGAAAACTGTATTTAAAAATTTATGGTTTTTCGTTCAAATAGAATCAATTGTAATCTGGTTAACGCATTTGAACTAATTGTAAAACATAGATACATATCTGAAAATGTTGTTTTAATGATGCTTCATAATTTGAATACCATCCCATTATTGCTTTTACCCATAGAAATTGATAAGATCGAAATATAAAGGAGCACTTTCCAATGATTTGTGATCTAGTTCACCATCAAGCATCGACTTAGTATTTATGGCTAAATACCTTACAATCTTTTAGAAAATGCATCGACAGTCCTATAGCAATTATTCATCTTGGAAGACAAGCATAACATCAAAAAAAGTCAGGAATTGAAGTAGAAATAGCTTTAATAATTCTTGAAGCAGAGAAGAAATAAATCATTTTATATCTCACTTTCAAGTGATTCGATTAATTCATGAACTGTGTTCCAATTTTCTTCATTAAGGGAAGCATCTAAAAGAAGTCCAGTTACATTTTAAGATGTTTTTATTATTGAATTTGGATTATTAATACCAAAATACAGAATCATTTTGAAATTGGATTTCGGACAAAAAAAGGAGACTTTAACCTAGGGAATGAAATAACCTCTCCAGTAAGCTACTTTTCAATAAAAGTGAGCATTTTATTCTATTAATAGCTGACATTATTCTACAATGGCTTGAGATGAAATTATTTTTTCACTAATAAAAAATTTAAATACTTAAGTATTTAAGATAAGTTCTTTCTTAAAACCTATTGATGCTTTAGTATTAGAGAGTAAAACTCGAACGTAACAATTATTAGTAATAAAAATTAAGTAGTTCGCATCTCAAATTAGCTATTGAGAGCAACGAAATGAGAATGTCCCCCGAAAGAAAGAAACAGAAATAATCTTAATATTCATATTCACCAAAGCGTGCGTAATACATATAATGTTTTAAATACTTATAATTTTTTGAATGCATATTATGTTTTACATACATATTATATTTTGAATGCTAAATGTTTAAATATATATAATATTTTAAATGTTAAAAAATCATTGTTTAGAAAACATTAAAACACAAAATTTATATTTAATTGTCCTGTCACCAGCAAATTTATTTTCTTGTTAGATACGTTTATACTAAATATTATAATGTTAATCTCTTACCATCAACAGAATTTTTTTCCATATGAAACTCAGATACATGAAATTATTGTAATTTCAATTATTTTATAAAATTTCAAATGGTCTCAAAATTTTTTAAAAAAATAGTTAATGTTTTCAATAAATTATTAATTATTTTTAAAGAATGGTAAAATTACGAGTGATATTTTAAATATGACTTTCCAACATGGAATGCACTGGCAGCATTTTCCGAAATGAATTTTACTCTCTATCATCAAGACTTTTGTAGTAGTCGACTTTAAATTAATTTAAGAGTAAAAGAACATCTCAAAATAATTTTGAAATAAAATATTAAAAAAAATTAATTAATAACAAAAAATTAAATAATAACATTTTAATGCATTTTTTAAACCTTCGTTATGATCAGCAGAGTTTGGGATAAAAAATCATTCAGAAGTTATAAATTCAGAGGGAGTGAAAAATTAATTGCTACATTTTTATCTAAACAGTTAAATTTTTCTGGTATCTGTTTTTTTTAAATGATTAAAGATTATTGCAAGATTTTTGCTCTTATATCCATTTAACAGTTTGTTACTTTTAAATTGTGCCAAAGTACGTAGCTACATTAACAAAAAGTACTAATTTTACTAAACCACAGTAATGTCATACTCATTACATTCAAATTTCCAAACTGATCAAATCTCTGACCTTCAGTGTTAAATACCCATTTGACACGCATTTTCTTTCAAGTGGATTTTTACTGTACATTACTTACGAATTAACTCATGATATTTGCAGTTCCCAATGGATGAAAACGTGCTTAAAATTATAAATAAATAAATCATATAAAATTTTATTAAAAAAATTTGAAGCATTTTTTAAATTACGCATATTTCTATACAACTCATGTCAGAACAAATATTTTTTTAATTTTCGTGAAGTTCGGTTTAAATAATTAAATATGCCGTTATACATTTTACAACCATTTTTTTATGTAAACTACATTCGAAATTCTATGGCATGAACCAATTTATTTCCAGTTGCATGTTTATTACCCATCTTAATTTTTATAAAAAAAATGAATATTGCATTGTAGTGAAATACAGTTTCTTTATACATTTTACACTTTGAAATGAAATGCCTTTTTTTCTAATCAAAACATTAACGTTATTATTTTTTCAAATTCCATACTTGTTGCCATGTTTTTAGGTACGTAAATTCATCACAGTATTTTAAGAAGAACACTGCGTAGAAGAGAGTTTCTAAAATTATTCCACAGGATTCAAATATTGTTATAATAATGCTTCTTTGTCAAATACAGTTTGTACGCAAAGTTCTACATGCAATTTTCCGAAATCGTATCTTTAAACAATTTGCTTAAATATGTGTGCATGTATGAAATGCTTTAGTAACTAAAGCTATAATAATACATTTAATTTAATATGCATTTAAGGAATAGATGGATAAATACTTTTGATATATATTTTTAAATTCAATTCTACACAGTAAATGATAATATAACTTATTTTCCTCAGGCAATTATGTAGTGAAAACGCTTTTGTGTTTCATCAATAGATAATACTTTTTTAGATATAATTTTTTATATTTACTTTTAATTATACCTCTTAATTTATCCTTTAAAGGAGCATTTATTTGCTGTTGCAATAATTTACCAACTAATAATTCATAATAATTATGACAAGATATAATCATGGAAGATAGTGAACATTTTCATAATGATAACTAAAATGAATTGTGAAGCTTTAAAATTACAATTTTATAATCTAAAATCCAACGAAGACTTTTGTCTGATGGGAACTAATGCTGAGTTATATTCTATCTGACTTCACAAAAATCTAGCTCTTTTTTAAAGAAATTATTAGTTGTATACATTTTTAACTAATTTAATAAGCGAGTCATTTATCTTATATCACGAAGGAGAACACAGTAACATTCTGATTCTGATGAGAATAAAACAAAACATATGCTGTATAATTCATACTTAATTTCTAACTTTATGCAGAAATGATTTAATTATTTTGAATTTTAAATAACTTTTTTGGCTTTTTGAAAATCGCATAAGAGAAAACTACTAGCTTCCAAAAAAGTAATACCTTTTTATATTTATAAACAACAGTATTATAAATGCTTACCGATGAGCACTAGCTCTTCCTAATGAAATCAATTATATTTTAAAAGATTTTATGAATCAAGCACCTAATGTAAAGCATTTACTCGAAATATGAATAAATCATTTTCTAATCAGTATTTTTTTTTACAAATGATTGAATATTTTCTTCTTGCATATCAAATATTTTTGCAATCAAAGGGTCAATTCTACTTTCGCATCACATTCCTTCTGTTGAAGAATGATCGGCCGAGCTCCCTAAGCTCCATGCAGCTACATTCTTTGAAAAGGGCCCAGGAATACGAAAAGTGATTGAAAATTTGATCCAACTGCTTCTGTTTCCACTTCATTTACCTGGCAAATGAAAGCTAAGCTACGGCCTTATGTGTGATTCAAGAGAAGTAAAATCGAAAGAAGAAAAGAGTTCCATCCGGTACAGGTGCATAACGGGGCTACCCTCCCGTAGCTTTACGAGTCGACTAGCCCGGGTTCCTGATCAAACCTGTCATGCGCTCACCCTGCCGCAGTTGTGACCGTACCCGGGCATAGGCGAAACGCAACTCTGATCCATTTCTTCTCTCACAGAAACTTATTCCGAATGGTTTGATTAAAGGCACCCACTTGACAGTTCGAAGCCCCGTTCGCTGGAAAGGACTTCTGGGCTCCACCGATTCAAGGCTTCTCTTCAAGAAAAAGGAAAAAAACCCGCTGAAGAAGGGCAAAAACTTTTAGTAAACTAAATTTCACTTCTGAATAGATAGTTAAGGAACTGTTGATTAAGCAAGATTTTTTGTGTGTGTTTGTGCGTGTAATGTAAAAAAAAATTTTTCCATCAAAAGTTTCACGCATTAAAAACTGTGCTTGTTTGCTCAAACTTTTTGAACATTTAGCGTGAACTTAAATTTCTAGAAATCAGATCATAGCAGTGATTGTCCCATTATCAAGAAGTGCCGAAGGACAGTTTGCGTACATACTCTACATATTTATGCTAAAAACTTAAGAAATGACATTTGCTCATCTGTGAAAGGTACGTAAAATTTTTGACATACTGTCATTTCATTTGGATTTATTTTTATTATGAAGATGGTGAACTGAGGAAAATAATTATTTCAATGTAGCTAGAAAATTTAAAACTAAACAATTAGTGTTTTCACTTTTTTTTCATTCACGTATTTTCCAAAACAGATATAGTTAAAAGCTGCCATTTTTCCTATTTTTTCCTGTTAAAAATAGGAAAACTGTCAGTTTAGTACGAAAGTCGAAATTATATAAATTTTTCATTTTAAATAATATTTATCAATAAAATATCTGTTACTCTTAATTGAATTTGTTTTATATCATTTTTTAAACAAATATTATTCAAAAAATTAAATGCATTCTTAAATATTTTTTTAGAAACATCATTCTAAAAGGTATAAGGTCATTCAAAATCTAGCATTTGCCTTAATTTTTTTTTCTGTCGCAGCAAAAACTAGAAAGAGCTTTATTTTTCAGGAAATAATTCATAAAATATTTTATTATTAAAGAAGCATAGTAAGGAATAAGAGTTATTTAAAAAAAAGAATGCTGTGAAATATCAGTTTATTTATTATTACACATATATTATTATTTGTATTCTTCTCACTTTCCTTCATTTCAGTTAACTTAAACTTAAATCAAGTCACATATATTTTTTTTTCTGCAGAAATAATTATTAGAAGCATTAAGAAGAAATTATTTTTTTGTTTTAACTGTTTTTATGTCATCAAACATGAATAAATAGATGGAGTTACTCTTGGATCCAATTATGTTTTATTTAATTAGATGCATTCTGAAATTTTATACCTTTTCTGTAAGGTGTCTAATCTTCATTTGTAAATAGAAAATCAAAAATTCTGAATTATCTGCTACTATTTTCTTTGACTTTTTAAAATTGCTTTAGTCAATTTATGTAATTTATAATGTTTATATATTTATCATCTACGGTAGATTCAATTTATGAAATGACAAAAAATTTTCACAGAAAGATTTTTTTCTTCTTTCTTGTGAAATTTATGATAAGCTTTTTTTGGTAACCAGTTAAATTAAATTTACAGCCTAGCATTTTAAGCCATAAAACATGCTCTTGGTTTTTTTTCATTTAATAATTTTGCTTCATGAACATCAGTTACCTAGCTTAATGAAGCTTCAAGAAGGTTTTGATTACCATCGTGTTCTTAATTAAAGTATATTAACAGTTGCTGAACTTCTTTCTTTCCAGAAAATTCTTCATTAAAATGTAAAATATCATTCCTTTATAGTTGTAAGGGTTAAAAGGAAATGAACGGCAAGGTAGCTAATGTAAGTGACACACAAACGTAATTCTCACACAAACGTAGACATGAAGATAAAGGACAGGAGTTCGAATGACACAGGCACTTTATCACTCTGACTTATGGAGACTAAACATTGCACAGCAGGTGCGTTTCTTAATGGAATTACAGCTTACCATTGTATACTGCAGCTTGGTGATATTTCGTATCCCTTTAGATTTGCTGTTTTATTTCCTGTTGCTACTTTTTATCGTTCGTCGAACTGTCTTCGTGCATGGGATGAACTCAGTATGAATAAATCAGCAGAATTATTTTAAAAGTAGAAATTTGATCTACTTTATATAAATCGGGATTTGTGTATAAATTAGATAAAAATACTTCTAGGGAAAATGGAAAATTTTTTGATGACAATTATGAAATTTTGAATTCGAATTTACGTAAATTGATAAATGTTGCTTTACTTCCCATTTTGAAAATTTGATTGTCCATGCGTATTCAAATTGCCTCAGCAACATTATCTGAAAGAAAGCTAATAGCGTGTTTTCAGCTCACAAAGCATGGTTTAAATTTTCCAAGACTGCCAAAAAAAAAAAAGAAAAATCCCAATCATATTTCAATTATCGAATGTACATTTTTCTTAAATTTAAAGATTGGATATTCATTCAAAATATTCGATTTTAGTTTTCTAAAGAATTTATTCATCTTTAAAAATGCAACATAAGACTTTTTATATTAATATATTTTAAATAGATGAGTTTCAATTTTTAGAATGAAATATGAATTAGATGAATTCATATTTTTAGAGTTGATGATTATTTTTAGCCACTTTGTCAAAGAATGAAAAAGGAAAAGTTACCGACACGTTTAGATAGTTCTTAAGAATTATTTTTAGATGAAAAGAATTTGATTAAGATACAGAAAAATAGACTTTTCTAGCTGAGTAAATTGCTGTCGGTATTAAATGTAAGCTGTAATCAGATAAAAGTTTCATATTTTTACTTGAAATATTTTTTTTCTGAATATGCTAAATTTATTTTGCGAATAATGAAATTTGAAAGTGAGTATAAAGCATGTATTTAAGTATTTGTAAGAACAAAATTTACAAGTTCAACTCTTATATAAAAAATTATTAATAAAGTATTGTTGTTGGGAAATATATAGAAACACATTAGTAAAATTTAAAAATCATCTATCAAAATTCATTGAAATATTGTTAATTATTAATTAATAATAAAATAATAATGTCAATTTTTGTATATTAAAAAGGTCAAAAACAATTAAATAATTAAAATAATCAAGTAGGAGCAAAAATATTATTTTCTCTTGTGTGGAAATATATTTATAGCTCGACTGTGATCCATACTTTAACCAAAAATAATCCAGATATAATTCTTATATGGAAAAGAGGCAAGTCTCAAGATAACAATCTTTATTTCTATAACACTGAACAGTTTAATGTACAGTAAATTTATTATGTATATTAAGAGGTTCTAATAGTGTTATTCTATTAAATAGTCCAGTATTTTTACAGAAACTTATTTTTTTCGTTTCAAAATCAATATAAAACCTTGTTCAAAAATTGCTGAAAAATATATATTCTATGACATATTTAATATATACTATGACATATTTTCAACTTAATATTTATCTGTCTCTTCAAATATATATATATATATATATATATATATATATATATATATATATAT